>KE505653.1:54647-82775 GCA_000441515.1 Elaeis oleifera
TATGATTGGAATAAGAAAGCTCTTTATTAATAATAAAAATATTACAAGTATGAGATTAAGCTTTAAAATTATAAAATATATTAGCCAGCAATTAACTTCTATGGCACAAATGTAACAACTCCATTGGATCTAAAGCCAATTGGCCATATACCTAAGATCCATCTTCTCAATGTGAGCTTCGATCTTCTGCTGGCTAAGAGGTTTGGTCAGTAGGTCTGTCATGTTGTGTGCGAAGTTGACTTTCTGTATCTCGACGAACTTTTTCTCGAGGTATTCACGTATAATGTGAAACTATCGCTCTATATGCTTGGACTTTTGGTGAGACCTGAGTTCCTTAATGAGGGCTATGGCGCCGTTGTTGTTGCAGTGTAGTGCAATGACATCTGATGGCATCACATCCAGTTGCGCAATGAACTTCTTGAACCAAAAGACTTTCTTAGTAGCTTCAGAGGCAGCGATGTACTCGATTTTCATGATCGAATCTGCAATGATTAGCTGCTTGAAATTTTTTAGCTAACCGCACCATCATTGTACAAGAAGATATATCCCGATGTAGACTTTCTATCATCGACATTAGTCATAAAGTCTGAATTGGTATATCCTTCAATTTTCAGCTTCAATCCTCCATCAAAGATCAATAACAAATCTTTAATCTTTTTCAAGTACTTAAGGATATTTTTCACAGTAATCCAATATTCTTCACCTGGATTCTCCTGATATCTGCTCGTGACACTCATGACAAGGGCTATATCAGGTCGTGTACATAACAAGTATACATGAGGCTCCCTATTGTCGAAGCATAAAAAATTTTGCTCATGCGCTGGATCTCCTCAGGTGTGTCAGGATACATTTTCTTGGAGAGATGAATGTCGTGTCTAAGGGGCAAAAGTCCTCTCTTGGAGTTTTCTATACTGAGCCTCTTCAACATCTCCTCTATATACATTTGCTGTGAAAGTTCTATCATTCTCTTAGATCTATTTTATAGACCTTTATACCAAGAATGTAAGAAGCTTCTCCTAGATCTTTCATGGTGAATTCTTTTGACAACCATATTTTGATCGATATCAGCATGAAATATCATTCCCAATCAGGAGGATGTCATCTACGTATAATATGAGAAATGTGACAGTGCTCCTATTGATCTTTTTGTATACACATGGCTCCTTATTTTGATGAAATCAAATATTTGATCACATCATTAAATAAGTATTCCAACTTCGAGATGCTTGCTTGAGTCCACATATGGACCTTTGCAGCTTGCAGACCATGTAATCACTATCACTGGATGTAAAACTTAAAGGTTGCTCCATATAGATATTTTCTCAAAATATTCATTTAGAAAGATAGTTTTCACATGCATCTGCCAAATTTCATAATCATAAAAAGCTACAATTGCAAGCAGAGTATGGATGGATTTCAGCATGGCCACGGACGAAAAGGTTTCATGATAGTCAATGCCTTCGCATTGACTATAATCTTTCGTAACAGTCTTGTCTTATAGGTCTCTATCTTATCATCCAACTCAATTTTTCTTTTATAAATTCATTTACACTCAATAAGTATAATACCTTCAGGTAGATCTATTAAAGATCAAATTTGGTCGAAATGCGTGGAGTCAATATCTGACTTCATTGCTTCCATCCATTTTTCAGAGTCAATATCTAATATTGTCCCATCATAGGTCTTGGGATCATTCCTAATGTCCCTATCTTCCATAAAGAATGCTTCTTCTAGATCCTCTATAAGAATACCAAGTACCTTTCAGGAGGATGGAAGATTGTACTTGATCTACGAAGTGGATAAGGTACCACATCTATCGACTCATTACTGGGTTCAGATTCTTGGACTCGATGCTCTTCAGAAATTTTTTTTCGAGCTCAATCGTCCTCCCATTGCTCCATCTTGGATAAACTCTCTTTCTAAGAAACAGTATGACGGCTCACAATTACATTGTGATCCTCAGAAAGATAGAAGTAATATCCTATAGTTTCTTAGGATATCCAATGAAGCAAGCCTTAAAGGACCTAGCTTCTAACTTGTTCGCCTGCTGTTGCTTGATATGGGCTACACATCCTCAAATCTTGAGGTACCCAGGAGTTGGCTTCTTACCATGCTATAACTCATGGTGTGGTAGGAATGGATTTAGAGGGAATCTGATTCAAAAGATGAATCGCAGAAAGTAATATATGTCCTCAAAAAAAGATAGAAAGATCTGTAAAGCTCATCATGGATCAGACCATATCTAGTAGAGTTCGATTCCTTCTTTCTAATATCCCATTGAGCTGAGGCATCCCTGGAGGTGTCCAATGTGAGATTATGCCATTATCTTTGAGACAGATTCGAAATTCTTTACTAAGGTATTTTCCTCCTCAATCTGCTCGAAGAACCTTTATGGATTTTTCGATCTATTTTTCTACTTCATGCCTGAACTCTATAAATTTTTTAAAGACTGCAGACTTACGATACATCAAATATACAAACCCATATTGTGAATAATCATCAGTAAAATTTATGAAGTAGATATAGCCATCCCTAGCTTGTACATCGAATAGACTATATATGTCAGTGTGTACCAGAGCTAATATCTTAGTAGCCCTTTCTCTTTGTTCCACAAAGGATAGCTTGGCTATTTTTTTTGAAGACATGATTCACAAATCGGATAAGACTCGAAAGTCAATGGATCAAGAAGACCATCTTTCTTCAGTTTGTTGAATCTATCCTCTCCTATATGGCCTAGCCTAAGGTGTCATAGATACTTTTGGCTAATTTGATCTCTAAATCTTTTAGATCCTATAGCATTCATAGTTTGCTCGTTAATATTGACACTCACATCCATATACAAAAGATAAAGACTGTCAATCAAGAAAGCACATGTAACAACTTTATTTTCAAAATAATCGAATACGTATCTTTATTGAAATAAAATTATAATTATCCTATGCCAGCACAGATATAAAAATTAAATTTCTACTGACTATAGGTACATAATAACAGTCTTTTAAAATTAAACTAATTTCTATCAGTAATCACAGAGGGTAGGTCCCGACAGTTATAGTAGCAACCTTCGCTCGATTGCCGACTTGGAGAGTGATCTTGTCTTCCCTCAGTCCTCTAATTTTTTAAGATCCTGCATAGAAGTATATAAATGAGCACTTGAACCAGAATCAAGAACCCAACTAGGAAAAGAAGAAATCATTAGATTAGTTTAATAATGAGTATATCAGACGTACCTTCAGAAGGTCCATCCTTTTTTCTGCTCTTGACAGTCGTCAGGTAGGCCGGACAGTTCCTTCTCCAGTGGTCTTTGACGTTGCAATGGAATACTTTTTTTATCGTCAGCCTTCTTCGGAACCTGCTTCTTGAGCTTAGCTTTATTTTTTTGCTTCTTTGCAGGCTTCTTTTTTTTGTAAAGAAAATTTTCTCTTAGAGGAAGCACGCTCCACAGACAGAACTGTACCTATTAAACTTTTTAAGATATCCTCTGTTGTTACCGTCATGTTCAGTAATTCGAGTAAAGTGCTATCAATTTTATTCATATAGTTGTTCATGATGAACTGTCCATATGAATCAGGAAGAGATTGGAGGATCAAATCCACCTATAATTTCTTGCCCATATTCATCCCGAGATTTTGAAGCTTCTCGATGTCCTTGATCATTGTCAAACAACGATCATTGACGGACTGACCATCATACATTTTCACTCTGAATAGTCCCTAAAAGATCTTAAAGTGAGCTATGCGACTCTGCTCACTATACAACTCTTACAGGTGAGTCTGCATCTCTTTGACAGTCCTTATGTCTTCATACTATCGCTAAAGATCATTGGATATAGACACTAAAATATAACACTTCGCTTTATTATCCTCATCCATCCACTTTTCAAGTACGGCTCGTTGATTAGAGGATAGATGAGCTGGTAACACAGGCGTATCCTGATCAAGGACATGGATAAGTTTTTCGAAACTGAAAATGATTCTCAAATTTCGAAGCTAGTCTTTGTAGTTTGTATTGGTCAACCTATTGGTATCGAGAATACGAGCTAAAAGGTTGGAACTCGACATAGTTATCTGCAGAGAGAACAGTTTCTAGTTAGATATTATATATTTATAAAATATATGTTCTAGAGACTTTAAAACAACAAAGCTCCCACTATTTTTCAAATCTTCCACACTCCTTGGGTGGAGAAACGAAATCTATACGCGATCGATTTCAAATGGGTACTGTAGTCCCATTAATCTATACATACCTCACCTAATAGTTATTGGTGAGCATGGATCAATGAGTGGACAACATCTTGTCCATTGCTTCACTAAGCAAAATATAGCGGGCTTGGTCTCTAAGTTCTATGGCCTCATTTAATAGTTATTGGCATATTTCTTAGTTAAGTCTGATCTATCGTTCACCAGCAGGCGCAAAGCCGTCCTTGAGATCCTGACCTAATAGTTTTGGGTCCAATCCCATTTTTATCCTGAGGCATCAAATGTCAATAAAGTGGTTGTACCTTTTCGATGCAACTGAACTACTGTAAACAGTCAAGAACGATCAATATCAGGAAGGCACCCACATCTCTACAACGATAGAAGACCTCTAGACTTAATATTTAGTGAGGAGATTGGGTTTAGGTCTCTTCTAAATTAGCAGATCTGACATCCGACTGATCAAATTTAGGTCAGCACATCCACATGTCTGACCAACACAATCAGTATGGGTGAACTCAAGTCAACAAGCAACCTAGTGCGAAACTGAATCTCTCAAAATGACCAGATAAGTTAAGATGAGTGAAGATCTCCCCATTACTTTTCTTAGACATAAATCAAATTGGTCAGATCAGACAATGGAATCAATTAAATAATCATCATCTAGATACTTGCCTTAGACATTAACTTGATCGATTAGAATCGATTAGGTTAATCTATTGAAACGGCCCGAACCACTGAGTTAAATTAGATCTTGAGTCAATCAACTCATATCAAAATATGAATTGATGCGATCAACTACAACTAAATTTGACTTTGAGCCCTTTTGACCAAATCCTAATCAACCATTAATTATGTTCAATCAACTGCTCAAATCAACAACGGATTCTAGTCTGATCTAATCAATTGATCCTAATTGTAGTTTGATCACTAGATCTAATTTATTCAACCCATACCCACATACAATAATATAATTTTTAGATTTTAAAATAATTTTTAGATTGTGTTTCATTGCATGCAGTAGTGGCTTATGATCTTCAAATAGTTCAGATCTAAACCTAATGTCATATATCACATATATGCAGTTTTAGATCTAAACTATAAACATATATTACATATACATTAAATTTTAGATCTAAAATAATAATACATATGTCAAATATATTTATAATCGATCTAAAATAATGATTAAAATATTTAAAATATTTTAAAAAATAGTTCGCATCAAACTAGGATAATCTTTTCAATATAAGGGGTAAACCCTATATCAGGATAACTTTATATCAGTTCGATGCGAACATTTAGTCATTCTAATTTCAGATCTAAAAATGAAATAAGACATATCATATACATCAATTTTCAGATCTAAAAGATTGATTTAATCATTTTGAAAATAATTTTAAAATCGATCAATCTTATGCTAGGACAATCTTTTCAATATAGGGGGTAAACCCTATACTAGAACAACTTTATACCAGCACAAGAATAATTTTAAATTAACAAAACTTTCAGATCTAAAACTAATAATCAGGATATATATGTCTTAAAAATCAGTGGCTCTGATACCATCATTAAAAATTAGGTACGATGCATGCATAGATTTCAAAAATTTTTGAATAGCAGCGAAAAGAACTGGGTTAAACTCTTTAACCCTACATACATTAGATCATATCTAAGCCTATCCAAGCTCAGAAATAAAGACATACATATAATCTGAAAGTTAAAATAAAGAAGAGATCAAATCTCAATACCTTTATGTGGGTTGAAATATATCGCTATCGATGATCTTAGATTCGAAAGTTCTTGAGCCGTGCACGTGTCCGACCTCTACAGATATCTATCGGGATCAATCTTAAATCTTTCTTCTCGTGGTAGATCTTTCTTCTTCAAGTAAGATCTCAGTCTCTTTAAACCTTAATCAACAATGGATCTTAACTACAACCTTAACCCTTAAACTACAATCTTTTTCTCCTCGTTGCTTGCTGTAGAAGAGATCCTTCTCAACTCAGGCGTGTGGATGATGGATGCCCAACCCTTGGGCATGGGAAAGAGAAGAGTGAGAGAGGGTGAGGCATGGAGAGGAAGCGAGATCTGATTTTTTAATCAATCAAACAATTCATTAAAATCCTAAGAGACTATCTCTTTATATAGATCTTTTTTTGATTCCAAATTAAGAACTAATCAACTTAAAAAGGTTAGTCCTTATCTCATAAGAATTTCTATCTTTTAATCTGATTATTTTTATTAAAATCAGACTTAATTGGTAGGATTTTCATCTTTTTTGGCAAGCATATGGGGCGCTCCAGTCAAAATAGGCAGACTGAGTGGGTGCCTCTCATTAAGAGAGGCAGGTAGTTGGGGCATCAACCCTTGGTACCCCTTCTAGGGTTTTTCATTAAGAAATGGGAGCATGGCCCCTCTCTTTCTCCTTCCCCACCAAGGCAAGAAGAGGGGGCGGGCCCCTCTCTCTTCCTCGTACTATTTCAAGGGGTTGGCACCTCTTGGACCTTCCAAAAGGGAGGATGGCGTCATCTCTTTTTCTATCAATTTTCCACTTCAAAAAAAATATCAAGAGGAGATTAGATTGCCAACTCATTGATATAATCTAATCCTCTTGGACTCATAATTAGGTGCCTAACTAAACTCACATGGATTTAGGTTAGGTTCAAGCCTATGGATTTGATCTAATCGAAGTTCAGAGAAGAATTAGATTTAACCATGTGCTAACATGGTTCTCTTATATCCCATAGAATTTCAATAAGTTCTAATCCAATTAGAACTTCACAAGTTCAATTAGTAAATTCAAGATTAAATCTCTTAATGTATGACTCCATAGGTTCCATTCTATCTGATAGTGAGTTATATTGTAATCTCCATCATAATATTATTGAAATTCTTTTGATGGGTTCGAACAATTCTAACTTTACCTTTCGAGGGTCATCGATCATCAAGACGATATCCGATGAGTCTCACAATTCACTAGTGACACCTAGCAATATGTAGTGACAATTCGATAGAATGAAAGTGTGAACCTCTAGGTGTAGTTATCGTATGATTCAGTCCTTCTATCATGAGTTCCGACTTGACGGAGGTCATGAAAAATTCGTCAGAGCTTATCGTCAGTCATATGCAAGATTGGCTCGACTCGAGTTCATTTGTGAATTCTATAAATTTTTTTTTCAATATCCACACTTACTTTAGCCAAAGACTTTCTGAACTCAATCTCGTAAATCACATAAGACTTCTCCTTTTCTATTAAGGTCAATAGATTCCATCTATATGCATCCTCTCCTAACAGCGAATCTGAACTTACTATAGCTAACATACATTATAAGGATCCAAATGGTTAGGGATCAAAGAAATATGCAGTCAAGCTTAGTAGCCTCGCTACAAATAGCCGATGACACCATAGGTCAAAGGACCACTCACATCACTGCTGCATCGAATTAACCACTGATCAGTGAGTAGATATCCAAGTAATTTTTCATATTGGTCATGCTTAGTATAAGTTGTTCTCTAATAACCACCCGCACCCTCATCCCAGTGTCCCTACACTGTATAATCAAGACTCATTTATGCATAAGGGAGGTGAACTGTGCATCAATCTCGAATGGATTGATCACTGTCCTTCGTGATGCTTCTTTGATCAGGAGCATTAAAAATTAATCACTAATTAATGTATGTCTCAAATTCTCAAAATCTTGAGAATATATAAAATCATCTTTGTTAATTTTTAAGATAAATCATATATACATATACATGATTGAATAAAAAATTCTTATTAATAATAAAATATTATAAATACACGATTAAATTCTAGAATTATAAATATATCAGTCAATAATTAACTTTTAGGACACAAATCTAACATCGATCACATCGATATCCTAGATCACATCTAACTGTTAGATCTTGATAAGATGAGTTCAAAACTCATTATCTTTGCATGGGTCGACGAATGCTGCTACTAATCATGTGGATCTAAGGTCTCGCTCGATGTCATGCAGTCGCACAAGATGTTCGGCCTCTATGGATGGTTCACATGAAGTCCTCAAGCATCGATCAGCCTTTTCGAAAGTGCTAGCTCACATAGAAGACTTCTAGATTGTTGATATGATTCTCCTTCTTTGATCAATTCGAGCCCTTTCGATGTCGAAGATGGATTAAAGAGGATGTAGATGGTGGAAGAAGTCAGAAAACTCCTCTGATTTGGATCTCTCTCTACCAAAAAGCCTAATGCTGAGGGCCTAGAAATCTCACTCAAGAGGAGACGATCTCCTCTAAACACACATGCCAACAACTTGGCCACCCACCCTAGATTCTCACGCCCCAAAATGATGTTCGGCTCCTCTTTCTCTCAAGTATCTCATGGTGAAATCTCAGTAAATTTTAGCGCACTAAAGGAAGGCCTTTTTATGCTTGCTGAACAAGAGGAGATGACATAGGACTAGGATTCAAATGAATTCGAATTCAAAACTATTTTGAATTCAAACTCTTTCAGATTTAATCCACATCCATTCCCATTCAAAGAAGGGCTGAACAAGAGGTATTAGGCATTGGAAAAATCACAAAAACAGTTCCCTTTTGTTGCACAAACAAGACCCCTTCATAAGGTGGTCAGCTAAGGTGGATAAGGATGAGCTAGGGTTTCAAATTCAAACCCTTTTGAATTTGAATCGTAACCAACTTATCTCTATCAATTGTGGGTGACAACCAGAGGTATTTGTTGGAGTTTTTCTCATGCACAAACTAGCTTTGTGTGATGAGAATTGGTATGTTGAAGAGATGTGGGCAGAAGGGAGTAGTCCAACTAATCTAGACTCTTAATTTTAGTTATTTGGTTCTTAATTAAGTTTCATCCAAACCCAATCTGTTTAGACCCAAAAAGAGATGAGTTAACCTAATCCAATTAGGTACCCAAACTCCTAATCTAATTAGGAATAGGTTGAACCTAAGTCCCGATCAAATCGGGGCTTAACCTTCCTTAGCGATTAGGTCATCCTATAACCTAATCGAATTTGACCTAATTGAATCTAATTCAATTAGATATGATCCAAACTTTAATGTTCAATCAAATTGAGCTAATCGGTAATCTAATTGCTAATTAATTTTTTAAATTTACTAACTCTTAGCAAATGATTTTATTGCAATCATTGCACAAAATTAATTATCAATCGTATTGACGGTTTACCTTTGAACGATTCTTAATCATCAATCAGCCATTTGATCGGAGAGAAACTTCTAATGTGTGTGACTCTATAGGTTCGAACCTAAGTCGGTAGCACAGAATAAATTTTGTACTAATTAAAGTGACCATCTAGCAATGGGATCTGATATCCGGATAGGTCAAATGATTATAAAGCAACATTCAAGAACCTACTGGTATATGATTACCATATAATTCATCCCTTTAACCGTAATGCTCAAGGAGATCTAGAGTTTAACTATCCATTCTAAAATAGTCATCCATATTATATTTCAATCTTTCAAATCCATCACATGGATTATCTGGGCTTAGATTTTACTAAATTGAAATACAGTGATACATTAACTCCTATAATCTGGAGGGATCAATTTATTTTGACTCACACACCGACTAACATAAGTACATGATTGCGTCCAAAAATTTTTGATCACTGAATTAGAAATTCAAGTAATCCAGCACCAAAACACACTGAGTTGCTTATAAGTCACCATGGTGATCTCATGGTGGAGGGACATTTATATCCATACCCTTCACGAGCTGCTCTTGATAGTAAAGTACTCCACAGTTGGTTACGTTCAATAAGATATACTCTTACCTCTCATTTGTATGCCATACCAGTGTCTCGATACTTCTAAGTTAAGAGGACAATCAACCCATACAGCATACAATGACCTACACTTGATAATCGCTATTGTCTTAGTAATAGTATATCATTTGGTCGTGAACTGATTTAAGGACTAAATAATAAATCCTTCTTTATCAATTAAAATAGTGCTAAGGACTTCATCACAATCCAAAAGTTCATAAAAAAAGATGTACACAATTTGTGATGAAGAAGCCAAATATTTTTATTATTGAATAATCCATATACAATTATATATAAAAGCTTAGTCGTCAACAGACTGATGATTGATTTTAGAACATAATTTTCAATAACTTTCACTTGGACTAAAGCCAATCAGTACAGTATTGTATATCCATCTTCAATTTATGATCATTGAACTCCTTGACACTAAGGGCTTTAGTAAATGGGTCGGTCAGGTTCTCCTTTCCATCGATTTTTTAAAGCTCTACATCACCTCGATCCAAGATCTTCCGGACCAGATGATAGCAGAGTAGAATATACTTGGTGCACTGATGTGACTTTGATTTCTTCGCTTGAGCAATAGCGCCAGTGCTATCACAGTACAGTAAGATCAGACCATCAATGGAGGGTGCCGCTCCGAGCTCGTCAATAAACTTCTACAATCATACAGCTTCTTTCACAACATCAGATGCCACGATATATTCCATCTTGCAAGTTGAGTCGAGCATAGTGTGCTGCTTAAAACTTTTTCAGTAGATCACTCTACCATTTAGG
Organism: Elaeis oleifera; assembly: GCA_000441515.1. NCBI lineage: Eukaryota > Viridiplantae > Streptophyta > Magnoliopsida > Arecales > Arecaceae > Elaeis > Elaeis oleifera. Next base: position 65,410 of record KE505653.1, read on the forward strand.
ATAAATATGTATCCAGACACGCTTTTGCTATCGTCATAATCTGACTGAAAATTGAAGTCTGTAAATTTCATAAGTTTCAAATCAGATTCTCCATAAATGAGCCACTGTCCTTAGTATTCTTTAAATACTTAAGGATAATTTTTACAACCTTTCAGTGGTTCTTCTTTGGATCAGACTGATACTTGCTCACTACCTCTAGTGAGTAGGCAACATCCAATCTCGTACATATCATGATGTATATGATGGAACTTACTATCGGGGCATATAGAATCAAACTCATACGCTCTTTCTTGAGGGATTGTCGAACAATCTCTCTTTGAAAGAGAAATTCCATGACCTATCCGTAGATAGCCTTTTTTGGAGTTCTCCATACTGAACCGCTTCAGTATGATATCGATGTACGTGGATTGAAATAATCTGAGCAATCTCTTCGATCTATCTCTATAGATCTTCATCCTCAGGATGTAAGGTGCTTCTCTCAAATTCTTCATGGAGAACTATGATAACAGTTAAACTTTTATTCCTTATAATGCAGGGATGTTATTTCGATTAAGAAATATCATTCACATACAAAATAAGAAATACTACAATAGAATTACTAACCCATTTGTAAATGCAGGATTCTTCTCAATTCCTAACGAAGCCATACATTCTGATCATCTTATCAAAATGCATGTTTCAACTTCAAGATGTCTGCTTCAATCCATAAATAGATCTCTGAAGCTTGCATACCTTCGACTCATCTGTGGATATGAAACTTTCAGGTTGTATCATATATATTTTTCTTCCAGCTCTTCATTTAAGAAAGTGGCTTTTACATCTATTTGTCAGATTTTATAGTCCGAATATGTTGCTATCACGAGCATAATCCTAATGGATTTGAGCTTTGCCATAATAAAGAACGTCTCGTCATAGTTAATAACATAACATTGACAATACTCCTTGGCAACCGGACGGATTTTATAGATCTTTATCTTTCCGTCTGCATCCCTCTTCCTTTTGAAAATCCATTTACATCCTATGGATTTTATCCTTTCAGATGGATCAACTAATATCCATACATTATTGATTTTCATGGACTCTATTTTGAATTTTATAGCTTCAAGCCACTTATCAGAGTCGGATCTCTGCATTGCATCCATATAGATGATCGGATCCTCATCATTCTCATCGAGTTCAACAAGATCACCGTTCTAGATCAAGAAACTATAGTATCTGTCTGGCTGATGCGATACTCTACTGAATCTCTTCAAGGGTGTCTCTACAACGGGCTTCGGATTTGATCAAATTAAATTCAGTTCTATGGGTTCACTAGATTGTATCTTTTCTTCTACTTGTCGAACTTCATCAAGTTCAACCTTAGAGGCATCAGTTCCTTCACTAAGAAACTTCGTTTCTACAAAGAATACCTTATTGCTGACAAACACTTTTTATTTATTATCAAGGTAGAAGTAATATCCCTTAGTTTTCTTTGGATATCCTATGAAATAATACTTATCGGATCGGGGTTCAAGCTTATCAGTCTGCAAATACTTGACATAAGCCAGACATCTCCAGATCCTAAGAAAAGAGAGTATCAGCCTACGTCCAGTCTATATCTCATATGGAGTCTTGGCAAATGATTTACTCAGAATTCTATTCAGTATACAACAGGTTGACTCGAGTGCATATCCCCAAAAGGAGATCGACAGACTAGTAAAGTTTATCATGGATCAAATCATGTCTAACAAGATTTGATCCTCCTTTTTGAGATGCCATTATGCTGTGATATCTCAGGAAGGGTCCATTGTGAGAGAATTTCATTTTCTCCTAGATATATCAAAAATTCATTGAAAAGGTATCACCTCGGTCAAATTGAAGAATCTTAATATTTTTTCAATTTGTTCCTCTACCTCATGACAGAATCATTTGAATATTTTAAATTATTCAGACTTGTATTTCATCAAGTAGGCGAACCCATATCTAGATAGGTTGTCAATGAACATAATGAAATAGTAATACCCACTTCTAGCACTGGTGTTTATGGGTCTACATACATTAGTATGTACTAGATCTAGAACTTCGCTGGCTCATTCATCTTTTTTGATAAAAATGACTTAGTCATCTTCATAAGAAGACAAGACTCACAAATTGATAATGATTTATAATCATTGACTTCGAGGATACCGTCTTTGCTTAATCTATTCATCATATTCTTGTTTATATGACTGAGCCTACCATGCCAAAAGTACACATCTGTGACATTATCTACTCTAGGATGTTTATTTGGTGTGCACATTATACTAACAGACTGTGACAATATATAAATGTCATTTCTTAATTATCCATACATGATTATGATGCCATTCATAATGACATCATAAAATTATTCTTAATTGAAAAGTAAATCCATCTTTGGCCAAAAGGCCTATGAAAACTACATTCATAAAAATAATGGATAATAGTGACAGTCACTTAAAATGATATTATTAGAATTGAAAACTAGCTTGATAATTTTTAAAGCTAGGACTAGAACATGATTTCTATCTCTCATATTTAGGAATCTCTCGCTATTTTTAAATTTTTTGCTAATCTGAAGCCTCTACAATGAATTGCAGATATAAATTAGACTTTCGGTATTCAATACTCAAATAATAGTATCACAAACAGAAAAATTACAAGATATTATTATATAAGCATCCTGATCAGCAACCGATTGCTTATTTCTCTTCCTTAGTTTGTTTGGATCAAGGGATGCTTTTGCCTGACTTTGGTCTGTGTCAGACTTTTTGGTCTGATCAGACTTAAGAACAATATTCAACTTTTGATATTGGCTATCAAAGTTGGATCTCATAAGCATGTCACTATCCAACAATGAGCAGAACGATAAACTACTAGCCATAACTGTAAAAAAAATTAAGACCTATTTAGTATATGAATTATTAAGCCTAATGATATGGACTTTAGTTTAAAGATTCTTTCACTATTTTATACGAATTGGTAGTCTCTACCTCTAATTTGAGAAATTATCTTCTTTAGTGTATACTAGAATCCACACAGACTGCATACGAAGCTTGGCCAACTCATATGCATTTGTAGGTAAGTTCTCAACCAATTATTTCTACAAATAATTCTAGTAATTGGTTTTGCCCCAAGTGCCTTTTCAGTAGGCGAACGCCTCTACTAAAAGTCTTGATTAGATCCAATCATTAACATGACAGAACTCGGTGCATTTGATAAACGAATGATCAGGTCAGAAGAAAGCTCAGCCAACCTGATCACCATCGAAAAGACACGATTGAGTCATTATATTATAAATAATAATTTCAATAGCAGATAAGCACTAGGCCTTTGGGCCTCTAGTGATTATCAGATTAATGGATCCATTATCACCCAACTTAATAGGAGATTATGATTTGGTTATCCTCATAACTATTTCATTTTATAGATCAAATAATTTAGAGAATTTGGTTAACATATTTTACGAAAAAAAAAGACTGACCAGCTTATCATAATCCTCCCACTGACTTCATCAAGTCAGATCAAAGAAGACTAGATGCAAGCCAGTCCAACCAACAAGTCATAAATCCCCACTGATTTCAATAAGTCACTAAAAGAGGACTAGAGATAAGCTGACCTAACTGACAAGTCATAAGTCTTCCCACTGACTTCACCAAATCATGAAGAGGATACATACAAGTCGAACTAGGGGCACCTAAATCAGTCATACTGACTTCCTAGTTAGCATGGATCAATCCCGAATCATTAAATGATCTGATCAAAATATAATTCACCACATTGGCCAGATAAGTAAAATCGGTGGGAGAGATATGTCATTAACTCGTCATAGACTCAATTTAGATGAGTAGCTCCTAATTCATGACCATCGATCAAGACTATCAAATTTATCTTAGACACAAACTTGTTAATTAGTTTCAATTCGATCAGCCTATAGATTTGGATTCGACCATTAAGCTAAAGATCAAGATTCATTTGGATCTAATCAAAGACATAGACTTGACCAACTACAACTGTTGTATTGGCTCTAAAAAAATTTTGATTTAATCTAATTCAATTTTTAGTTAAATATAATCAATTCTTTATTTAGTCTATTTGATTATTTGATTCTAACCCTAGGTCTAATCCAATTAAGAGGATCTGATCATGCTAACCCATAAACCCATATTTTATATAAATGACATTAATTCATAATTCTAGATCTAATCATTCAACTTAATTCTTAGTTAAGTGTATGGGTTAAGGTTAAGTTTGAAATAATTTCAATTTTGTAAATAATTTATAATAATTTTATGCAAAATTTTTCTGTTCTGAAACTGGATCGACTCATCCCTGGATTGAGCTAGCTCACTTCAGTGAGTCGACGAAGTCTGCAACTTGATCGACTCATTGTTAATAAATAATAACTATTACTTTTACCTTATGGCAATTGGCTCGGCTCAGTTAGCACTGAGTCGACTAAATCAAGGGATTGAGTCAGCTTAGTTTAAAACTAAGTCGGCTCAGTAGGCATGCCAGTAAGTTTCAAAATATTTCAAATCTGAAAAATACTGTATAAATTGAAATAAAATTAATTATAAATTATCTTTAGATCATATCTAAACTTTTTATGATTGCATATTGTATTTTCATGATTAAATAATTTAATCATCAAGATTAGATGTCGTTATTTTTGTACAGCTTACATCACATACAATAATCCTAGGATTTCAGATCTAGGATTTTGTAGAAAGTAAATTTTCTTTCGTGGTTCTTCTTCATGAGATATAATCATATGACACCCCTATATGTCATAAAGAATTCCATCGAATGGGAAGAGAGGATCTTTAAGCTCTACTTTTCTCTTATGAGCGGACAGGTCTGGTGACCAATCCAATCAGAGTACTTGGTTAATCGATCATCTAATCTAATACATATCATATATGTAACTGATCTAATATTAGATCTTAGCACAAACATCATTTAAATCTAATCTAAATAACAAGATTTCAGATCTTAAGGGCATAAAAATCATGTTATGCGATTTATGTCTCTGATACCAATTGAAAGAAAATCGATAATTCTATGCATGCAATTTTTAAAATTTTTAAGTGAAACATGATAGATTAAACTATTTAATCTATATTATATGTATAAAATCTAATTTAAACTATATGTTAGGATCTATAATATGATTAAATATATAATTAAATATGAAATTAATGAAAACTTGCATCGATCACATCGATGCCCTATATCAGATCTAACTATTAGATCTTGATCAAATAAGTTCAGAACTCATTATCTTTGCATGGGTCGATGAACACCACTACTGATTACATGGATCTGAGGTCTCGCTCGATACCGTGCCACTGCGTAGGATGTTCAGCCTCTATGGATGGTTCACATGAAGCCCTCTATCACTGATCAACCTTCTCGGGAGTGCTAGCTCGCGTAGAAGACTTCTAGACCGCTGATCTGATTCTCCTTCTTGAATCAATTTGGATCCTTTCGATGTCGAAGATGGACTAAAGGAGGATGTAGATGGTGGAAGAAAGTCAGAGAAACTCCTTTCTCTGATTTGAATTTCTCTCTCCCAAAAATCCTAATGCCTACGGCCTAGAAATCTCATCCAAAAGGAGACGATCTCCGCTAAACTCACACGCCAACAACTTGGCCACCCACCCCAAATCCTCACATCCCAAATCGATATTCGGCCCCTCTTTCTCTCAGATATCTTATTCGTGAAATCTCAGCAAGTTTCAGCATACAAAGGAAGGCCTTTTATGCTTGCCGGACAAGAGGAGATGGGATAGGACTACGATTTAATTGAATTCAAATTCAAAACTGTTTTGAATTCAAACTCTACCAAATTTAATCTACATCCATTCGTATCCAAAGGTGGGTCGAACAAGAGGTATTGGGCATTGAAAAAATCACAGGAACAGTTTTCTTTGTTGCACAAACAAGACCCCTTCAAAAGGTGGTCGGTTAGGGTGGATCAGGATGAGCTTGGGTTTCAAATTCAAACCCTTTTGAATTTGAATCATAACTAACTTATTCCTATCAATTATGGGCGACAAATAGAGTTATTTGTTGGAATTTTTCTCATACACAAAATAGCTTTGTGCGATGAGAATTGGCCTGTTGAAGAGATGTAGGCAGAAGATAGTCCAACTAATATGGACTTTTAGTTTAGTTATTTGATTCTTAATTAGGTTTCATCCAAACCCAATTCATTTAGATCCAAAAAGAGATGAGTTAACCTAATCTAATTAGGTATCCAAACTTCTAATCTAATTAGGAATAGATTGAACCTAAGTCCTGATCAAATCAGGGCTTAGCCTCCCTTAGCGATTAGGTCATCCCATAATCTAATCGGATTTGACCTAATTGAATCTAATTCAATTAGACATGATCCAAACTTTAATGCTCAATCAAATTGAGCTAATCAGCAATCTAATTACTAATTAATCCTCCTAAATTTTACTAACTCTTAGTGAATGATTTTATTACAACAATTGCACAGGGTTAATCATCAATCGTATTGATGATTTTATCTTAGAACGATTCTCAATCATCGATCAGCCATTTAATCGAAGAGAAATTTCTAATGTATGTGGCTTCATATATTCAAATCTAAGCTAATAGTATAAAAATAATTTTTTGTACTAATCGAAGTGACCATCTAGCAATAAGATTCGACGTCCGAACAGGTCGAATGATTGTAAAGCAACATTCATGAACCTACTGGTATATGGTTAACGTATAATTCATCTCTTTGATCCTAATACTTAAGGAGACCTAGGATTTAACTGTTAATGTTGAAATAGTCATCCATATTATATTCAACCTTTCAAATCCATCACATGGATTATTTGGATTCAGATTTTATTAATTAAAATATAGTGATGCATTAACTCCTATAATCTGGAGGGATCAATCCCATCTTGACTCATACACCAACTACCATAAGTACTTGATTGTGCTCAAAAATCTTCCATCACTGAATTAAAAATTCAGATAGTTTGGCACCAAAACACGTGAGTTGCTTGCAAGTCACTATGGTGATCTTAAGTCGAAGGGATACTTATACCTATACCCTTCACGAGCTACTCTTGACAGTAAAATACTTCGTAGTTAGTCATATTTAGTGAGATGTACTCCTATCTCTCACCTCTATACTATATCAGTATCTCCATACTCCTTGGTAAGAGGACAACCAATACATGTGACACACAACAATCAACACTTGATAATTGTTAGGATTTGATGTCTTGAGATTTGATCCATGCTGAGCCCACAGCGAGGTCCATAACGATAAATGGAGTCTGACGAGCCTAATATCAATCCAAACAGAATCCGAATAAAGAAGTTACGCTCGAAGGAAGTTTGCATGGAGATCGGAGTGGCAGAGGCCGACGACGGGCCAACAGAGGTTGCGGTGGAGCGAGCATGCACGGCGACGTGAGGGCCGACAGCAAGCGCATGGCCCAGCATGCGGATGCGTAGTGCATGGCCCAGGCCCAAGCGAGGGCACGGCCCAGGCCTAGGTGGGCGCACGCAAGCATGGCCCTTGTGGAGCCTCACTTAGTCCACGTGCAGTCCCACACGGATCCTCATGCGGTCCACGTGCAGACCGTTCGGGCATTTTCCTCCCAATTTCTCATGGTCCATAGTGGATTGGATGCATTTCAGAGGCGATTCTTACGGTCCAAGATGGATTCTCGTGGATCGATGCGTGATTGGGTGGCTACGAATGATTCTGATCATGATCGGATGGTTATCGGTGGTTCCAGGGAGATCAGCGGGCATGTAGCATGTGATCTGGCATGATCCAACGGCACGAAAGTGTTATCAAGCATGTTCCAAAGGTGAGAGGCATGTTTGGATGCTAGGAGTTTGTCTCCGATACTATTTGGGTTTTAGGATCTTTAAGAGGTCTTGTGGGCGAATCATTAGAGAAGGTAGCATGGCATGATGTGTTCGATTGAGAACCTAGAGCAGCAGCAGATCGAGAGGAGCCGACAGAGAGTAGAGGTAGGGATGCTTCAGGCAGACTATCAGACAGCAGATAGTGATCATTTCAAGAGTTTTAGGGATCTTCCTAGAGAGAGAGCTTTTGTAAGGAAGAGCTTCTTGTGAAGAAAAAATTAGATGTACGAGGGTTAAAGGTGTGATCTCCTCTTATAATTTTTTTTTCATAGCGAAGCTTGCATGCCCCATGGAGGCGAGCCTTTTGGCTAATCCACGTATTTGATTATATTTTATTTTATTTCTTCTTTCTTTCTGCTGCGATGCGTGGTATCGAAAAGATCTTATAGAGGTGGTGTCCTGGCCAGACATCCCCAACAAGTGGTATTAGAGTGAGGTGGTACCTAGATGCAAGTTGCGACGGTGGTGATTAAGATTGAAGATAGAGAAAATAGGCTCGATCAAGATAGAGATCAGTCGGTTCGATGGAAAGAATAATTTTCTTGTGGCAGGTAAAGATGAAGGATGTGCTCATCTAACAAGGATTGATTGATTCTCTCTTGTGCGAGGAGAAGCCGACTATCATGGAGGTATAGGATTGGAGATGGCTACAAATGTAGACAATGAGTACCATCCATTTGTACCTAGTGGATGATGTGGTAATTCATGTCCTTGATGAGTCTTCTTTGACTGTGCTATGGTTGAAGTTTGAGGAGTTGTACATAATGAAGTCTCTCACCAATACTCTCTTCCTCTGGAGATAGTTCTATCAGCTGTGGATGACTGAGGGGTTGAGCATGTAGGAACATCTCAGCTATTTTTGAAAGATTCTCACCGATCTCCTCAGCGTTGGTGAAAAAATTGAGAAGAAGATCAGAGCACTAGTCTTACTAGCATCACTTCTCCCTTCGCATGAGTCTTTGGTGACTGCTCTCTAGTGGAGAAGAGGACCATCAAGATGGATGAGATCACCACGGTGATTCTTTGGAAAGAAGTTCTCAAGAGGGAGAACCCAGCTTCGAGCTTCGGCGGTAGCTTAACTTTGATGGTTTTGGAGGAGTAGGAGACAGCAGATGGAGCGATAGGAGATCACGATGAGGGTGGTTCAAGTCCAGGACAAGGGACTTGAGCCAGATCAGATATTATCGGTATGATAAGTTGGGATATCTAACCAAAGATTGCTCTCAACTCAAGGATCGGGTGAGGACTATTGCAGCGACGATTGGTAGAGTCAGGGGATGATGTCCTGGACATATCTGACGAGGTATCTATTTTTTTTAACAGTAAATTTTAGATTTTGTATGCACCTATCATGTATATTGCAGAGAGTAGTTTGACTCCCTAGAGAGCAATGAGAGTACTATCTATCTGTCGAATGGATCGAGCTGTGCGATCAAAAGTATCGGGATGATCAGCTAGTCATGTAGTGAGGAGATTGGGAGAGGTCCAATACATATTTGATTTCAGATGGAATCTTATCTCACTGAGCAGTTTAGATTCGAGAGGTTACAAGACAATAGCTAGTGGAGAATCCTAAAGGTGTTGTACAGCGATAGAATTATTTGGAGGAAGAAGAGGATGAGAAGACATTACTACCTGATGGAGAGCTTAGTATGAGATGGAGCTTTAGAAGCCAAGAGAAGCCCAAAGTGAGGTGGAGCTCCAAGTGGAGGTGGATCGAATACGAGATGCGAGACTCAAGAGGATGAGAGGCGATATCGCAGAGTGAGATTTCTATTATCGTAGGAGGATATCCTGAGCAAGTCTTTGATCAGGAGGAGCACAGCATACGATGCAGATGGGATTGAGCGGCCTAGCTTAACTCTCATATTTGTCCATCCATGATCAACAGGCGATTGTCTTAGGGCATGAGGGCAAAAAGATCTAAAAACTCTTAGAGTTAAGAGGAGGCCAAATATCGAGTCAAGATGAAGATTGTTCGGATTTGATGCTTTAAAATTTGATCTATACTGAGCCCACAACAAGATCCACGATGACAAACAGAGTCCAACGAACCTAATATCAACCCAAATGGAGTTCGGATGAAGAATTATGCTCGAAAGAAGTCTGCACGGAGATCAAAGCAACAGAGGCTGCGGTGGTGTGTGGGCCGGTCGTGAGCGTGCTGTCCAACATGCGGACGTGCAGTGTGAGGCCCAGGCCCAGGCGGGTGCATGCGCGAGTGCGGCCTAGGCCCAGGCCCAGGCACATGTGCACAGGCATGGCCCCTGCGGATCCTCACACGGTCCACATGTGGTGCATGGACCGATGGTCCATGATGACCACTATAGACCGATCGGGCATTTCTTGCCCGGTTTCTCATGGTCCACCATGGACTGGATGCATTTTGGAGGTAATTCTCACAGTCCACGATGGGTTCTCGTGGGCTGGTGCGCGATCGGGTGGCTACGGACATGTAAAAATATCAGTCAAAATAATTAATTAACTGAAACTTGATTAGATTATTAGTTCTTATCAATGATTGAAGAATAAAAGAAGAGATTAAAAGTCCAAGTTTTAAGTGAAACGATTTGGCTAGAATCATAAGTATCTGAGATAGTGTGGTAGAAAGAACTATATTATATATAGTTCTTTCTACCACATTAGATAGTATTATATATCATCTAATACATATACATCAAAATAGCAGTCTAATTCTATTCTTTTTTTTGCTACATCTACTTGTATGGTTTTGATCAATCCAAAATAATCCAAAGCCAACTCTTTCTCTTACTACAGAATGCTTACCTAGTCAACACTTAGATCCGGCTCTATCCAAACTTTTTGGTTCTCCCCAACATTATCCATTTGTCCAACTGTTGCTAAATAGTTTTTGGATATCAAATGGACCTCCCCAGATGGTAATTTTAATGTGGCTGATTTATCCTCTTTTGCAATCAGTTTCGCTATAGTATCTGCTGCTTAAGCTAATTATCCACCTTTCCGATTCCAGGGAGATCAACAAGCGTGCAGCGTGTGATCTGGCGCGATCTAATGGTGCGAAAGTATTGCCGGGTGTGATCCAGTGGTGAGAGGTGTGTTTGGATGCTGGGAGGAGTTTGTCTCTGATACTATTTGGGTTTAGGGCCTTTAAGATGCCCTATGGGCGAAACATCAGAGAAGGCAACACGGCATGGTGTGTTCGACTGAGGATCCAGAGTAGCAGTAGACTGAGAGGAGCCGATAAAGAGTAGAGGTAGGCATGTTTCAGACAGACTGTCAGACAGTAGACAACGGTCGCTTCAGGGGTTCAGAGGGTCTGTCTAAAGAGAGAGCTTTGTGAAAGAGAGCTTCTTGTGAGGGAGATATTGGGTGTATGAATGTTGAGGGTGTAATCTCTTCTTGTAATTTTTTTTCATAGTAAAGCTTGCATATCCCGTGAAGATGAACCTTTTAGCTAATCTATGTATTTGATTGTATTTGTATTTTATTTCTGCTTTCTTTCTGCTATGATGCGTGGTATCGAAAAGATCCTATGAAGGTGGTATCCTGGCCAGACATCTCCAATAATAATTACTATCGTCCTAGTAATAGCGTATCGTTTAGTCATAAACTGATTTAAAACTAATGATAAATTTTTTTTATCAATTAAATAGTCCTAAGGCATCATCACAATCCAAGAGTTCATAAAAGAAGATGTACATAACTTGTGATGAAGAAGCCAAATAATTTTATTATTGAATAATCCATATATAATTACATATACAAGCTCAACCATCAACAGGCTGACGATTGGCTTTGGGACATAATTTTCAACACTCCACCTTCTTATGTGGCCTAATTATGTAGTTGAAATCCCTAGCAATAAGAGATGGAAGGCTCTGCACAAGCAACCTGGAGATCTCGCACCAGAGCACCATCCGTTCCCTATATTAGGTGCTCACATAAATGCCGAAGAGAAGCCAAGGGCCATCGATCTACTCAGAGATAACCAAGGCCACCTATTGCTCACATCTATGAAACGCATCCACCTTGACCGAGTCATGATGTCAGAGAACCATAATCCCCCTGAGAGATCCCTGGACTCCATGTAGGAACACCACGCAAGCGGGATTTGATGCCTCGCCTGAGTAAGACTCGCCCCAGAGAGTCAGATCTCAAGTAGGACATAGATATCAGGGTAATGCTGCTAGATGATCCTTCCGAAAGTCGTACGAAGGAAGGCTTCGCTGCCTCCGGCTATTCCAAATTAGAATCTTCATTAGGTCGACTGGTGGTGGAGGTGGTCCTCACCAAACCCCCCTCTATCAGGGTATCACCCTTTGCCCCTATGTCCATCGAGTCCACAGCCCAAGAGTCCCCTCTGTCTCTTGGATGGCCCATCTCAGAATATCAACCATCCCCTCATGATCCAGGTTCGGGCTCACCACCGTGGATCCTTTGTGCTTCAGATCCTCCTACAGCGCTGAGTGCCTCCCCTTGTCAGGGAACTGCACCCCTGGATGTCGTGGTCGGTCATCGGATCCTTAGCTTGGACCATGGCTGAATCCCTCTCCCCTTGGGTCCCGATCGAAAAGAGAAAATCTCCATTGCCTCATTGGGTGGCTGATGGGTCAATCAAATCTGCCCGATAGGCCAGGGCCTTGTCCTTTCACCTGTTGGGCTAGATCAAGCCTTTTTTGGCCCCAATAGGAGCTTCCCCCCAGCCTTCAGTAGTGCACAACCCCTTTTAGGTCACTGGGCCGCGCGCGCTTAAGAGACCTCACGTCAGGTCAGCCCGTCGTGGCCCGCGAGCCCATCGGCCCTGCTAGGTCCACCATGCCAGTGAATGGGCTGTCCAAATGCCCGGCCCAATCAGGCACGAGCGGGCCAAATCTATTAGCTAGCATGGCCGCACGGCTCTCCGCACCTGCACGCACTTTCGTGCTCTCCACCTCCGATCCAACAGTCGCTCATGGAGAAGATGTCCGCTGTGCAAGCTGGGAAGGCTTCATCCAACCATCCCCACCAGATTCGGCCCGACTTGGCTCCTTGCCGGGTTGACTCAGTCTGGGAACCAAGTTAGGGGCCCAATTAGATCTGGCCCCCCTCCCTGGTTTAGCCCTCGCCTCCAGCACCGGCGTCCACTGCCGGACGGTGACAAGCCATGGCCCCATCCGGGGCCCTTCCTTCACCATTCCGATCTCCCCTTCTTCCATTTAGACCATGTCCTCCGACTGTAGGGACTACCCCACACCGGCATCCACCGGGCATGCCGCTGCGGGATGGAAGCAACCGCACTGGAGACAAACTCCATCGACGTTCTCCCACACAAAGTGCTGCCATCGGGAGCCGTCGGGCCCATCGATTAGCACTCCCGACCATAGCTGTTGAGAGAGGTCCACCCACACGCATGCTAGCACGAAACTGATTCTTCTTAGCTTCGCTGTGCATGCGTCCACCGCCACAAACTCATCGGCGAGGTCGAGGATGCACTGGATCACCTCCTCCCCCCATAGCTCCATCGGGAGACACGGCAAACGCACCAAACCAGGGCAGAGCGGATTGCTCCATCCCCCGGACAAAATTGGGTTGCTAAGCCTCCATCGCTAGCGCTTGGCCAGCCACCACCCACGACCGGTCAAGCACAAGGTCCCTTTCGTCGGGATCGGAGAACTGCACCATCAGATGACCCCACTCCAGGCCAAACCCTCGACTTCCCCTTCAATCCAGCATGGAGCTTGAGTTCCCGCTCCGCTGCCTCCATCTCCACCCTCCGACTGATGAGGGACTTTGCCTCCACCGTGCACACAATCCACTTCTCCTCCTCCGCCTGGACAGCCTCCTCCAGGAGTCTGACCACCTCCAAAACCATCGCCGCAGCTTCTTAATCTCTCCCAACGATGGTTCCGGCGAAATCCACATCGGGCACCCAAGGAGTGCCCTCTTCCACCCATTTCCCTGGTCAGAACCCCCTTGTGAGCTCCCGGGACATCGCCGAGGTTGCTTGCCATCTCCACCTTAGTCACCACCCGTTGCCGACCAGTTGATCGCCGGCAATCACACCAAATGCTCCCACAGTGCTAATCTGAACGCACCAACGGTCACACACACAATGGAGCAGCCTCCAACCCACCCAACGTAAGCCCATGAATAGACATGAACTGCCTTGTGTGAAGCGAACTAGGAAAAGCCATTAACCGCACGTGAAAAAGTGCATCTATAATTAAAAAATTTAAGGACAAATTCATATTTATTATTCATACACCCAATATTTAGAAAATCTATAGTTACATCCAATCAAACTAACGATTCTAAGAAAATCTTTTTTTCTCGTATAAAACTCATAATGGCTTTGAACGGGGAAGAGGATGCAAACATCTTCCTATATTCTTGGATGACTGTTATTTACTAAAATTATTTTGATCATATTTGAATTTTCTAATATGATATTTATATTTTTTTTAAGATTAATATTTTATTATAAATTAAATTATTGAATAAAATAAAATGCTTTTGCATACATGCATTTCTAAATATTAAAGTTTACATGAATATCCTTCTAAATTAAAATTTTATATATATTTTTATAAATACTTGTTTTATGTACATATCTTTCTTTTCATTTTTTCTTGATTTGTACCTATGCCATCTAATGCTGTTAAGAAATTAATGATTTCTAATTTAGATGACTGAAATATTTTTAATGGTAAAATATGCAAAAAAATATTTATAAGGATATACATGCTGATAGTAATTTATAAAATATTAATATAATAATTTATATATTAAAAATTATATGTAAAAATAAAATATATTTATTAGAATTATACCAATCAAAGTTGTAGTATAATGATCCAACGTCTACAACATCACATAAACATATTTGAATTTTGTTGGATCAAGTTTGACCTGACAATAGTAGTTTACTATAGGTTGCTTGCCAGAAATTTAATGGAATCTAGCTTCGAAATAGCCTTGGTAGCTGATATCTGTGGCCCCCAATGGATGATAGGAGGAATCGTATTGTATTAGCAGTCCTCAGCTTAATTATGTTTTTAATTGTTGAGTGCTATAATATACACAAACAATATTGCTAATAAGTTCTCATTTGGTGATAATTAAGAATTAATTTTTTTGCATACAAACTCTCCTACAAATGTAAAATTATATAAATACCCTCACAAACTAAAATGTACTCTTATAAATTTTCTTTTTTATGTCTATCCATTTAGGATATTTCAATTATTTAAATTATAAATTGTTAATTCTTAATGGCATTAGATAGCATGAATATATATGTCATCAAAAGAAAAATATATATATAAAATAAGTATTTATAAGGATATACATGTGCATATCAATTTATAAGGTATTCGTATAATTCTAATATTTAGAAGGATATGTATGCAAAAACCCAAAAATAAACCTTTTGGGGATAAGTGTTCATTTTTTTAAACTATTTGGTGCCTGTATATTTACCTCTAGCTAGTTTTAAGAGAAATTTTTTAATTTATTCAAAAGTTTTTGTTCTAATCTTCGTTCTCCTCCAACTTACCCCTAACTTGTACATGGGAAAATAAGACCCAAGAAGACAATAATTCCTAGTCAGTTAATAAAGTTGATTATATTTTGATAAAAGTCTTGCTCATTTATAAGATCTTAACCTACCAGCAAAATGTATTTCTTATGTGCTTACCTTATGTTGAATTAGGTATTTGTTGCCAATCCAAGTAAGCCATGCGAGATCATCGAAGTCTTGGCAAACAACTATGCAGAATTGCTGATGCTACTTCATATTTCATAAATATCCAGAAATAGATTTTGGGTGGGTTGGCCGGAATCTTATATGAAGAAAAAATGCCTATCTTTTGCTGGTTGTACCGGTCGAACATGTAATCCTAGAGGATTACAGTCCAACCATGAATTTTATAGGATTTTCAACCGAATCATCTGAATATACCCTACATGGTTTTAATCCACTTAGCAAAGAGAGGAAAAGAGGGGAAAAAAAAAAGGGTAAGTGGCTATAGATCCTAATGGTCTTAATTAACATATAGTTTCTGGTTCATCTCTCTCTCTCTCTAATTTGCACTGTCAGTGGATGCTTTAAAATCATGGTCTCTAATTTAAAAACTTTGTAAAGATTCATGCGATATCATCCAGATCCTTTGGTTTACCAACACCTGGTACTTTAAAATGTTATCAGTGTTAACTCTTGCGCATAGGTCCATAAGAAAGAATTTTTAGGTACTGGAAGGACCCAACTTGAAGAGACCTAGCTGCACCCAACACACGTACAGAAGTCCATGTAACATAGGCCTTGTGTTGAACAAAGGGCATGTGCTGACATTATCATGTCACGCTCTTATGTTTGCGTATCTGATGATTATTTCTGATGTTTGCTAGGACTCTAAAATGAAAGCTAGCATCAATAAAACTTAAATGAGGTAACAATGCTTAGAGATAGACTAAAGTGTCAAATGCACTGATATGAACTGCCAATTGGTATGTAGCAGAGCACATAGCTGCACCACTGGTACAAAACAGTACCAATCGATGTTAAAATAAGATGGCGTTGTGTTGGATTATGTTCTACAAATAGCATTTAAAATATTTTCTTCATAAGGGTGGTGAACAATGTAAAGATTCTTTATTCAAGCTCTTCTCCAAAGAAAACGAATAAAGAATTCTTATTTTTCATGTTTGGCCCCTGTTCCATAAATATGTGGGAGAATGCATCAATACATTGAGAATAAAATCTCTGTCCGTTTTTGTTTTATTATTGTTTGTAGGTCTCTATATATGATTTTGACTGGATGTTTATGTGGACTACAGGTAAGTGAAGCTAGAAGCTGGGATAGAGATCTGGTGGAGAGTGGTTTGACTTTTGCTGGTTTTGCGGTAATTGAGCCCAATTAAGCTTTTGATTTGTATCTTATGTTCTTGTAATATTTAATTGAAATAGAAGCTGCTTGAGGTTTTGGTTGATGCTTATTATGCTTTTGTAGGTTTTCAATTGTCCTATCAGACCTGACTCTGGTTCCGTCTTATGTGAATTGAAAGGATCATCACTTGGTAAGTTCTTTGAGTCCAACCATGCATTGGCTATAATGATAAATATCCTTTATCAAAATCTTATTATTTAATATATATTTTTGCTAACTGATTCATGTAAAAGCCAAAAGATATAGTTGGGAGCAAGGTTGATGGTTATGGTTATTCGGTTTAAACATAATAGTGGCTTTCTAACAGAGTTTATGTACCTTATGCCATTAAAACAGATAACATACATTTAGGGCCCGTTCTTCTATGGTTAAAAAATTATCCAAAAATTATATTTTTTTGGATAGATATTTTACAGGCAATATTTAGACAGTAAAATAATTATTCATATTCTTTTTAATTAAAAATAGCTCAAGAATCTGATATCTATGTTCTTTTGTATTACTATTTTTTTGGATAAGTTGCTATGATCTATCCATATTTCTCATAAT
>KE505653.1:109924-120079 GCA_000441515.1 Elaeis oleifera
TTCGTCGCAATTAGAGAGTTTCAGAGTTTGTAGATTGAGAAGTGTGGTGGTGGCATCAGGTAATGCTTCTATACCAGTACAAGAGAGGTCCAGGTATCTTAGGTGTTTCAGAAATCCAATTGAAATAGGCAATCGTCTAATCTTATAATCATCCAGAGCCAATGCTCTCAACGACCTAGGCTTTGATGAATCCGCAGTCACTATAGTACGATTACTCCGTGTCGTTGATAATGAGGACAATAGAGTGCGAATATTTGGAGAAGTATTCAAGGTCCGATGGATGTTCAATGTGAGATGCCCAGATGTACCCAAGTGACGGGTTTTCCTAGATACATCTTCCAACATGGCAGGTTCCACTATGTTGAGGCATTCATTTCCCGTAATGGATTTTGCCAGGTCGTGCGTGAGGTCATGCGTCTTGCAAGTTGTTATGTAATAAACTTCACGGCTGCGTACAAAAAATCCGTAGAACCCGGCATGTCCCTCAACTTCCTTGATGTCCTGAAAGAAAGATCTCGACGCCAACTCATTAAAAATCTCATGCCCCTTGTCCTCCAACTCCTTTCTTCCACCAGATGGAATGAATCCATTGGCCATCCATAGTTGAATCAACGTATCCCTTTCCATTTCATAATCCTTCGGAAATATGGCACAAAAAGCAAAGCATTGTTTAAATGGAAGGCAAATGACTGTAGCTCAACCTTAGTGCTGGTAAGATCCCATCTTCACCAACCTGCATATCCCAAATCTCGCTGTCCCTCACAGACAACCATTCCTTTTCGTGACTCTTGGAATGCATTAAGCTCCCCAATGCCTTCACTGCTAGGGCAACCGCCACATTTCTTGACAATCTCCTTGCCAATTTTTCTAGATTTGGAGGCACATCTGCTCCCTTTTCAAATGCTCTCTTCCTAAACGATGTCCAGGAATCATCCTCAGTCAAACATGATAGGCGACAAGTGGGAAGTGTACCCATTATCCGGGATACCCCTCATTTCGTGCAGTCACAATGATCCTACTCCCTTCTTCACCGGTTCCCAGTAAAGTTTTAACTCATCCCACTTTGCCTGATCTTCGTTCCAAACATCATCTAATACAAGTAAGTACCTTTTCCCACTTATAACTTCTCGAAGGCTGAGTTGTAACGATTCCATGTTTGATTCCTGACCCTCAGTCCCTCTGGCTGGAACTTTTATTGACTCAGAAACTTCAACAATTTCGATTCCGGACCCTCAGTCCCTCTGGCTGAAGCTATCATTGCCTTGGACAACTCTATGTTTGATTCCTGACACTCGGTCGCTCTAGCTGAAGCTATTATCTCTTTGGCAATCCTTGCAACATCGAACTCATCCGACACACAGACCCATATGAGTGGCTGGAAATGCTTCTTCACGTCCTCATCTTTGTAAATCAATTGGGCAAGTGTGGTCTTACCCAGACCCCCCATGCCAACTATGGGAAGGACTGCAACATTTTGGTTGGTATCATGATCGAGTAACAACTTCACTATTTCTTCTTGTTCTTTCTCCCTACCAACGACCTCTGACTCAACAACATAGGAGTGGGTTTGTGGCTTAACTTGTGGTTGTGTTTTGACCTTGAAACCAAATGTATTTCTCTCATTTGCGATTTCTTCTATTTTCTCAACAATATCTTTCAACTTCAGGCCCATCTTAAAACGAACGAAGCAGGGTTATGAAATAAAGAAGCTGCGCACCTTTTTCCTCATATCAACCTGAATCTCCGCCTTCCGCCGCATTGCTTCCAGTTTGAATTCATCCAGTATGTCGTCTGCTTGGTAGGCTGCATTCTTCAGTGCTGCCAACCAGCTCCTTACATCCGCTTCCTTGACTTGCCTCTGCTCTGCATCTCCAAGTATGTCGTGGATTGCCGACAGCATTCTTTCCAGCTTCTCTAGCTTCTCTTCGATGCCCCACATCACTCCAAACTGTTGGAGAAGACGGTCGGCTGCCTTCTCCATCACCACCTGTAGGAATGGTGAGAGAAGTACCTCGGCCATCACTCCTGTCTGCAAAGGTCTCTCCAATTTATTTGTGAAGAAGAGTTGATGAATCGCAAACAAATTGACTCAGGGGAAATGCTCTCCCTCTTTCCACTAGATCTGTAGGTGCTGTGGAACCTTCTGTTTATTTCCATTCCTTGCTTGATGTGAACAGAAAGGTTCATCAACACTTTTCCAACTGTTTGTTCAATCAAGTGCTCCGCGTGTACTAACTACGACCACACACGTCGAATATCTGAGACAGTGCAAATAGCATTCAAGCCACACAATTTTCTTTCATAACTAGTCAAGTCATTTATAAAAATTCAGATTAACCTGCTCCTAGTCTGTGTGTTAGTGTGGAATTAATGATGTTTCTTGACGGCTGCGAAGAAAAATCAAAAGTCACATGGAACATTAGGAAGCACAAAGGAATCTTTCGAAAGAAAAAATCCAACACACTATCTCGAGAATTCTAGAGTGTAACTAAATACGTGGCTGATATTACACCAGCTTGACCGGTTTTGCTGGAGATAATGTAGGTGAAGCATCAGTCTTAGGCATTAAGTTAGTATTTAATTATCAGCAAAATCAATTGCTAAATGGGTCCATTCACATTAGAGAAGTGAACGACCGGTCAGCAAACTACATTAAATGGCCCATCCACTCATATCAAACTTAATTCTGTTTTGTGGGCATGGGAGTGCTAAATATTCAATTGTCATAAGAATCAGACACAATAGTCTTAAAAAACATTAGATATGGGGATATGACTGCCTGTACCAAAATTTTGTGTATGCATAATACACACACACACACACACACACACACACATAAACATAAATCCTATGAAATAAATTTAGGGATACATATGATTTTTGATAAAATTTGATGGTAAAATCATTATTTTTGTCTAACAGTACTAAAATGTTTTGTAGTTGGAGAGTAAAGAATAAATACTATGGAGTCTTGATAGTTCTGAGTGACCGATGCGTCATTCAATTTGTGGCTCAAATCTTTTGAGTTATTCCACTTCCTTCAATGAATTACACCAATATATTCTTGTCATGGTAATTAATGGTGTTTGATGCATCAATCCATGATAAAGGGTTCTATACTCTTTTTAGTGAAGTCTACCCTTGTTCTTTTCTAGAGATAGAGAGAGTGGAAGATGGCTTGAAGAAGGGGGTTAGATGACCCACCCCACCTCCTTTGTTCATTGGCTAGATTTTCTCTGAAAGACAGCCCAATGAAGAAGAAACAAACATGCCCAAACAGAGAACTTTAAAGGAGGCTTTAAATGGTTTTGACCCTTCAGCATTCCAAACTAAAACATTTTCAGGTTCCTGTTTTGTCATCATACTTGGTCCCCTTGCATGGCGCTATGAGTCCACCTCTATCTAAATACAATAAATATAATATCTTCTTTACTAAATACATTCTAAAGTTTCTCTTTATCTAAATATCACTTAAGATAGAAAAATTAGAGCACCGATCTTAAGTGAAAATATTATAATCAATCTACGCATATGTAAAAAGAATTTAATACAATTGTTGGGACAATTTAGCTGACCCTTGATTCCGACTCTAAATCGGCCACATAAGTACAAAATGCCGACTAACAATCAGTTGGCCGATTGACAGTCGGCTATCCTCAGCCCTCAATGGATAACCACGATAATTTGGTTAATCTCCGATCGATGACCATCAGCATATCAGAGTTACCGACCGATGCTCATTCGGATTTTCATGACTACCGACATACGATCGACGTACTACTATCACCGACATATAGTCGGCTTACCTAAAACTGCCAGTACAGAAAGTGCATAATAACCAGAACATGATCAGTGACGGGTACAACCACCAGTCCCACGATCATATAATATCGAAACATGTGGGACCCATATGTCCAATCATTACAAATGGTTATCAACTACTCACCTATAAAAGGAGGTAAATGGACAGCATTTGGTAGGATAATTTTGGACTGATACTCTGCCATTTCAAATACTTATCTGCTGTTCACCACTCTCCACTGACTTAAGCATCGAAGGGTTCCTGCTGGATACAATTCTGATTAGTGTGGACTTCATTTTGCAGTGCTCTTCACCGACGACAGGCACAACAGGAGATGGCTGCAACAGTTTGGCATACCAGGAAGGAAAAGATACGAGCAACCATGGTAAAACCAGAGCTCAACAATCAATAAGATTTATGAGGTAGTCTTTCCGTCAGAAAGATGTTCCTCCCTCACCTCCATTGGCAGAGCCCAGCTCTTCGCATCCTGTAATTACTACAGATGCATAAATTGCTGCACTAATACAGCAAATGAAGGTATTAACGGAGATGGTTCACAGTCTCCAGCAGTAACAAACACAATATCAGCAGCAACCGTTGGTGGAGGAGTTGGTGGCTCATTCAGTACCATCTAGGCACAGTCGCCGTCCTCTACGGCGTTCATCCTCTTCATCTCTAGAGCGGTGACCATCTTGGTGCTCTCACCGAGTCGAGCAACTATGTTCTCAGCACTTCCATCGTGCTGCTCATCCTTCACAGTATTCTCTCTCTCCTTCCCGTGTACATAGGATCAAGAAGGGAAAAGGCCGCATATACCTTCTACTTCTTCATCTTCAAACTCTTCAGAGGATTCTATTCCTGAATTTTTTCAGCAACAGCGGCTCGACGACTATGAGCATAAGTTCAAAGAGATCGACCGCCAACTTATCCGACTTCAGGTGGAAGGTCGGAAGTCCACCAACGACTATGACTTCTACACTGCTCAACCTCTCTCTCAGCGTATTCTGGACGAACCGATTCTATCTCAATTCAAGATCCCACAGATAGAGCCATACGACGGCTCCACCGACCCAATCAACTATTTGGAGAGCTATAAGGCTCTCATGATGATTCAGGGGCAACCGATGTCTTCTTATGCATCGATTTTTTGATAACTATTCCGAAGACTGCTCGAGCTTGATATTTTGGGCTTCAGCGGGAGAGAATTAACTCCTTCGAACAGCTCGAACATTCTTTCGTGGCCCACTTCAGCATAAGCCGAAAGGTGCCACAGACATCAGACAGTCTCTTCTCTATTAAGCAGGACGAGACAGAGATGTTGAGAGATTTTGTGACTCATTTCAATGCGGCCACACTTGAGGTCAAGAACCTCAATGAAGATATGGCCATATCGATCATGAAGAGGGGTCTGAGGAGATCCAGATTCACCTATTTCCTGGATAAGACTCTCTCCTGGACCTATGCTGAACTTTTGGAGTGTGCGAACAAGTATATTCATGCGAATGAGGTCACTTCTGACCAGCACCAAATAGAAGAAAAAGGTCAGAAAAAAAACAAAAAAAAGTAGAGCACTGACCGAATCAAGTCGGTCAACCATCAATAAGTGAGCTTCACCTCGACGACGGAGTCCGAAGTCGAATAGCTATGGCATGTATGACTCCTATACTCTTTTTTTGCTCCTCATACACAGATCTTGATGGAGATCGAAGGAGAGAAGTATCTTCGATACCCCCACTAATGAAAGCACCACTGAGGAGCCGTAATAGGAAGAAGTACTGTCGGTTTCATCATGATCATGGACATGATACCGAATAGTGCATCCAGCTTAGGGACGAGATAGAGGCTTTGATTCGATGAGGCTACCTCAAAAAATTTTGACAAGATCGTTCGACTCAACCTCCCACCGACCAACAGCCTCAGCCACAAGTCGAGAAAACAATCAACAATCGACCAATAGCAGGAGTAATCAATATGATCTCTGGGCGACCGAAAGATTGGGGGGCAACTTTCGAAGAAGAGTCGGTGAAGAAATGATGACTTGGCAATATAATTTTTTTTTTGAAAGATAATGTCTGGAGAATATAAACTCTCCATGATGATGCTGTCATTGTCTCGACGACGATAGTAAATTATGATATAAAAAAAATTAATTGATAATGAAAGCTCAACTGATGTTCTTTTTACTTGACTTTCTTCCGAATGCGACTACCGACTGATCGACTCAGAAGAGTCTCGATGTCATTAGTCAATTTTACTGGAGATGCAGTTACTGTGGAAAGAGAAATCACCCTCCCACTAACTGCAGGAATAGAACCATAATAA
Source organism: Elaeis oleifera (assembly GCA_000441515.1). Classification (NCBI taxonomy): domain Eukaryota; kingdom Viridiplantae; phylum Streptophyta; class Magnoliopsida; order Arecales; family Arecaceae; genus Elaeis; species Elaeis oleifera. The sequence goes on from KE505653.1 coordinate 116,049, forward strand.
AGTATGTTCACTTGACATTCACAATCATCCAAGTTCCGTCGGCTTATAATGCCATACTTGGACGATCTAGATTTAATACCCTGAGAGCAATAGTCTCAACATGTCATTTATTGATCCGATTTTCAACAAGAAATGGAGTCAGAGAAATGCATGGAGATCAACAACTTGCTCAACATTGCTTCTTGGTCTCCACACAGAATAATCAATTTAAAGACTCTTTGTCTGTCGATAAATTGGACCAAAGAGAAAATGAAGAAAGGAGTGAACTAGTCGAGCAACTGGTTTTCATCTCGCTAAAAGAAGAAGATCCTGAGAAGACGGTCCAAATTGGATTACAGCTATCTGATCTAGAGCGGCAACAACTGAGGAATCTATTAAGAGCAAATGCCGATATTTTTGCTTGGTCGACAACTGATATGTCAGACATTCCTCTGAAAATAATAATCCACCGGCAAAATATTACTCCTAAAATTAGATCGGTGAGACAAAAAAAGACCTTTTGCTCCTGAAAGGCAGAAGATCATCGATGAAGAAGTCGACAAGCTCCTTGCAGCTGACTTCATCAGAGAAGTCAATTATCCCGATTGGCTCGCCAATGTAGTGATGATGAGAAAAGCCAATGAAAAATGGAGAATCTGCATCGACTATACAAATTTTAATGAAGCTTGTCCGAAGGACAATTTTTCTTTATCGAAGATCGACCAACTAGTTGATGCAATTTCGGAACACCAACTTTTAAGCTTCATGGATGCCTTTGCGGGTTATAATCAAATTTGGATGGTGTCTGAAGATGAGAAGCACACAACCTTCATAATCGACAAAGACATCTACGGTTATAAAGTAATATCATTTGATTTAAAGAATGTCAGAGCTACTTATCAATGGTTAGTCAATAAATTATTCAAGGCACAAATCAGACGAAATATGGAAATCTACGTGGATGATATGCTGGTGAAAAGCCCTCAAACTTCTGATCATGTTTGGGATTTGAAAGCAGCCTTCGGCATACTTTGACGGCATCAGATGAAATTGAATCCGATCAAGTGTGGATTCGGAGTAACTTCAAAAAATTTTTTTGGATTTCTTGTATTACAATGAGGAATTGAAGCTAATCTTGAGAAAATAAAGGCTATCATCAATATGGAGCATCCAAGCTCTAAGAAAGAGATACAACAACTAAACGGAAGGATCACCGTACTTAGCCGGTTTATCTTAAGATCGGTAGAAAGATGTTTGCCCTTCTTCAAGACCTTGAGACAAACAAAAGACTTCTCATGATCGGACGAGTGCCGGCAATCCTTCGAAGATCTAAAAAGATATCTGGCATCTTCGCCACTACTTACAAAACTGAAGACGGGAGAGACTTTGTATCTCTATTTGGCAATTTCGATGGAGGTAGTTAGTTCAGTACTCATCCAGGAGGATGAAAATCGAATTCAACGATCTATTTACTATATCAGCAAGATACTTCATAATGTCGAAGTAAGATATTCAAGGGTAGAAAAAATGATCTACACTCTAATCATATTATTGGAATCGGCCAGCTTTGAATTGTTTTTCAAGTATGTGGAACTTCCAAACTTTGATATTGCTTCTAATGCTTGCTACCTCAAGGTCTGTTCTTCTGCCTTGCTCTGCTTGATAATCAGTCCTGTCGATATAATAGCTCTGTTTCGCATGTTCTGAAAGAAATGTGTGACTGGACTTGGTTCTAAACATGAAACTGCAGTTGCCCAGTTCCTGGGTCCCCACTATGAACAGGTTAGCTAACAAATTCTCTTTCTACATCATTGCTAATTAGGTTGAGCTGATGGAAGTTTATGGTGCTAGTTGACATGAAACTTGTTGCGGCCAATCCCTCGCGTCGTCGTGCCTGGTCGCCGGGAGCGAGCACCTGCACGAAAAGTCCACACTGACCGGAGGCGACTCCAGTGGGGACCCTCCGACGGTCAAGTCAGAGAGGAGACTGGGCAACAGTAAAGAGGAGAAAACCAGTGGAGCTCAGCGATGGGCTTGGGTCCTCTTCCCAGAGCTGTTGCCTTACCCCTTTTTATAGTGGGAGGCGGTATGGCTTCGACGTCCGTGATGTTGACAACTGTAGAGCCGTCAAATCACCCCGGGCTGTCACTTCGCCGCGGGCCGCCATGTTGTCGATGGATTGACAGGTCCTAGGAATTAATTGGCATCCTTGGCAGGACGATTTCCCAGGTCCCTGGCAGGGTAAAGTCCCCGGCGGTCGCACGGCGTGTCCTTGATAGGACTGCAGCCCATGCCTGTCGATCGGCGGTCGTGCGGGGCTGTCCGACTATGTGTCGGGATCTGGCTGTGAGATAGTGACTTCAGGGTGTGACCGCCGTCCGGAGGGTCCGTAGGAGTCGGGGTGTCAGCCGCTCGCCTCGACGGTGAGTCGGCGTTACCCCTCCCGGCATGGAGTCGACTCTTGGTCGGTCGGTGTCGGTGTTGGTCAGTCGGGCCGACACGCCCAAGCCGGTCATTACCGATGGCTGCGGTCGGTGCCGCCCGGTGTCGGTCGGGCGGGTCGGTCGGTCGGTCGGTCCATCTCAAGGATGGGCCTGTGTCGGGGTCCGTCGGGATGTTGGCGACAGTCGGTGTCGGAGAGTCGGTGATCCGTCGGTGAGTCGACATCATGATCAGTCGGTGTTAGGGTCTGTCGGTATATCCCAACAGTTGCCCCCCCCCACTCCCAAGCCCGACGTCATGTCGGTGTCGGGCGAAAGGAGTGGATCCTTAACGCATCACGCCCTGATCTTGCTGACCTCACCGTCGATCGATCCGGACAAAAGTGGTGTCAGACGATCCTGCGTCGGACGATACGGCGTCATACCGTACGGTGTCAGATGATCTGATGTCAGGCGATCCGGCGTCAGGCATCTCTTAGGGAATGTAAACCGTCGCCTGGGGCCCTGTGTGGGAACGCGGACCGCCGTCAGGCGTCCCATCGGGACGCGGAACGCCGCGTGCGAATTAATTTCATTGGGACGTGGGAGGCCACGTGCGAATTAACTCTGGGACGCGGGGCTCTCGCCATGTGTCCGCGGGTAGTTGGGCCGGAGCCGCTCGCGCAGGTGGAGGCCACGTGGCGTGATCTGGAGCGGGTGCGTCGAACAGTCGGGCCAAGAGAGGTACCTGATGCCGCCACGTGTTGGCCATCGGCGAGGTCATCGCACGGCGAGCTCTCATCCCGACCGTCGGGGGACCCTATATATATGGGGTCACCGGCATCCAAAACTTACTTTCCTGGCTTGTTGCAGAGACCCTGTTCGCGAGGTCCCGCATCTCAGGTAGCGCTGTCTCTGCCCCCTTTGTCCTTTGAGAGTTCTTCTGGGTTTTTAGTTGTTTCTCGCCTTTTGTGAGTCTTGTCCTTCTTTTCTTCCCATTTTCTTCTTCTTCTCGCCTTCTTCTTCTTTCTTTCTGCTTCTCTCCTTCTCGCCTTCTTCTTCTTCTTGCTGGTCTCGGCGCCATGGCCAGGGCTTCTCCACGAAAAAGTCGGTCGGAGAACCCGACTGACGACTACCGGTCGGTCCCGAAGGAGGAGATCTCTTCGCTGTCGGGGCTGAACGTCGATCGGCTCTGGGATCAGTACTGTATCCCGGAGCAGTTCCGGCTCTTTGCCCCTGGAGCCGACGGTCGGGTCAATAACCCGCCGCGGGTCAGGTGACCTTGTACATTGAGGACCTTCGGGCCGGACTTCGTCTTCTGGTTCCGGAGTTCATCCGGAACGTACTTGATTTCTACGGACTGTGTCCGACGCAGTTGGCGCCGAACTCCATCCGGATAATCATTAGTTTTGCCTTGCTGTGTCGGCTCTTGCCGACTGAGCCTCGGGTTTCTCTCTTCCGGGTATTTTTGTGCTCCGACCCACCCCAAAGCTCGGGGTGGTGGTTCTTCAACCCTCGGAAGGCTTGTCCTTCATCACTGATCTTCCCTCGTCTATCCATGGGTGGAAGAACCAGTTCTTTTTCGTCTCCTCCTCCTCTCCCTGAAGGTTCCCATCTTGTTGGGGGCAGCCT
>KE505653.1:149499-161346 GCA_000441515.1 Elaeis oleifera
GTAGTAGTAGAGAGAGAGAGAGAGAGAGAGAGGNGAGGAGGGGAGGAGGAGGATGGCTTGGAGAAGAGGGGTTAGATGAAAGCTAAGAAGCCTTGACCTAACTTCCCTTCCTCCCCCTTCTTTAGTTCATTGGCTAAATTCTATTCGAAAGACATGCTGGTGAAGAAGGAACAAACATGCTCAAAGGGAGATCCTTAGAGGAGGCTGTTAATGGTTTTAACTTTTGAGCATTACTAACTACTATTTTGAATATAAGTTAGATAATTTTTCAGTTTCTCCACAAAGATTGAAGTAAAGAGTTAGTTGTACAAGGAACCACGTGGGTCAAGGTAAGGCTTTTAATTTTGGTTATTATTTTTTAAGAAAGCCATACATTATGTATAACCTCTTTAACCTTTTCATATTTCCATATAAGAATTTATAGAGCATTTTGCTTTTGATGTCGATTGTTTTAGAAGGGCTAGAAAGTGAATGACTTAAATAACTTTATGATGGCAATTTATGTGTAAAGTTAGTATGCGTGAGGTCATTTTATAGTTGCCCATTGTAAGTGAAAATTTATGAGTAGATACCATAACCATGTACGAGGCTCCGCATTGACAATTTATGATACAATGTTGGTATGCTTAGAACAAAGGTCAGTTTGGCATATCGATACTCAGTACGTCCTTAATATCGAGTCTCGATTCAATACTTGTATGGTATAGTACTCCTTATATGGGGCTGTATGCACTGACTCCGCATTGACAATTTATGATACAATATTGGTATGCTTAGAACAAAGGTCAGTTTGGCATATCGATACTCAGTACGCCTTAATATCGAGTCTCGATTCAATACTTGTATGGTATAGTACTCCTTATATGGGGTTGTATGCACTGACACAGTAACCAAGTATAACTATAAATTTATAGTAGGGTACATAGCTGCAACTTGTAAGTGGACTAAGATTGGCCTATTTCTTGCTTAAATTGGTTAGAAGAGTTATGTAGGCCTATCTAAGCTGTAATTGTTCATATCAGGTTTGCATCAAGAAAGAAAAGTTATAATGCATAGTTGCATACAAGGCCAGAATGTGTTTGATCCAATATCTAATACATTTTGTACCGTGTCATTTTATAGCCGTCCATTGCAAGTGGAAATTTATGCATAGATAGCATAACCATAACCATCCATATGGTTCCTAACTAGTTGGCATTGGCAAATTTATGCTTAGATTCATTTTAGAGAATATGATGATATTTAAATATCAGACAGAGTAATCATATTTGAATTTGGGCTAAGCAATATAGAAACTGGAGGGTAACCATCATCAAAGCACTTGCTTGATGTTAGGAACAAAGGTGGTGAAACAGGATTTGAAGAGGAGAGAGATTTAATACAAGATTTGTAATTAATACGGGATTTAATATAGGAAGCCTTTCTTTTACTTTTCTAAATGCAGGATTTGTGTGCTTATGTGATTTAATGGTTGGATTACGACTTGAAAGTTTGTAAAATGTGAATGGCACTAGTATTGGAAACATAGCTTTTGGATTCTTAGTATTTGGGCCTATCCTATGGGATTGATCATGGGTAGGGTGGCAATGCTTAACTATCTAACCCATTTAATTGTTTCAACTCATTGTAGATCGACCTAAATTACCTATTGAATAACATGATTAGGTTTGGATCTAGATTCTTAACTAATTTAATAAATAAATCAGATTCAAATTGATAATTTTAATCTGTCATGTATCCCACTCAACCCATATCTTACCCAATCCGATCTGATTGCAACCCTAATCATGGTTAATAGACTATTTGGACTTAGCTAGTAGGATTGATCATTAGCAATATTATGTTCAAGCCTAGCTAGTTCTGTTGATCATTGGCAATGTATTAATCAATAGTAATCAAAGGATTGATCGTTAGCCATGCATAATTCAATTGGTCCTAACCTTGGCCATACTCACAAAGACCAGGAGGAGAAGTTGATGTTTGTATAACCATGTTTTTGAAAGAAGACCATAGTTCCACTCAACAATTATTTGTTACCTTCGTGTCATGTTGTATATATTAAAAATAGATATTTATTAAACTTCATAACTTATTCTCTATTCCCAAAGGTAGATTATGATTGCATAGCTATTTCAACAGTTATATTTGGTGGATTTTTTGAATCTATATTTTCGTTTACTATTTTATTATTCCAACTTAATCCAGCTAAAAGTGCTAATAGTATCTTATTAGGTTTTAGCTCACTACTTTGTTTTTTCGTTCTCTTTCAGACATTGAGCAGCTAGCTCGGAATGCTGGAGTTACAGCTTGTGTATAGAGGCATTTAGATTGAACATTTCCTTAATTTTTAGCAGGTCATGGAAAAGTTAAATTTTATTAGGTATTTGATCCATTGGCATTATTGGAGGATTGGTTGTTTTATGAATTTCTTGTCTAGAGAATGTTTCATAATTGTGGAGTTGTAATTTGACTCTTAAGGATATTTTTTTTTCCCGCAACTTATGCTCTGGATTTTCTCTTGTATGCCTATTGTTTTGGATAGCGAGTAAAATAGATAGTTATGGTTTTTCGTTGGATTCGTACAATACAGGTTTAAGGCGTTGCATGTCTCTTGGAGTTGACCCCTATAGGATATGTAACCGTTTGTCAAGTACTTGACTCAATTTGGGGGCATGATAAACTAAACGAAAGAGTTTCAGCAAAAATCCTCTCTATAACAAACTCTAATTCCCAAAGCGAAGGGATGCTAAAATTCCCAAATCATGTGGAAGACACGAAAGGTTGAATCATCTCTGTACGTCACCTCTTGAATCCTTTAATTCAGCATCAACCTAGAACCAGAAACAGAGGATGCCAGTAACAAGCAATCTGGCTTCTTCTTTCCGGACGCTTAGCAATTCACTTTGCAGAAAACATGCCGGAAACAAAGAAGAAAACATCAAGGTCTTCACCAGTTCTTCCTAGCAAAACTCTAAATTCCTTTTCCTCCTTCCAGATAGGCTAGAAAAAGTGCCAAAGCTTGCAAGAAAACATACTTAGTGAGAATCGTATGCTTAGACACAATGGATTGCATATGATGCCTTTTTTTTTCGTTTGAGGGGAAATGGAGGTAGGGAGACAGTTTCTCCGAATTTATTGATCAAAGAATGCAATGAGCATGGAAGATAGAGTTTTAAGAGTTACAGAGGAAGGCAGGAAGGATCGAAAGAACAAAGATCACATCAAAGTTTATTGTTTCCAGAAAGCAAGAGTTCAATGTTACATAAAAATGGTTAGAGCAACCAAAGTGGGTTTCAAATAATTAATAAACATCTCCATCTTTCAATTATTTTGGTACATAAAGCAAAAGTACCATTCAAAGACTTCAAATGCAATATTTTATGTCGAAGGATGTCAAATAAATAAGGTTCAGAGAAAATAATCAACACAACATTAAATGACAAACGACTTCTATTTAAAGAGAATTAAGCTTCTCTCTTCCTCCTGTCCCTTTAAATGCTTAACAACAACCAAAACAAATCTATCGACAAGATTCACATGAAGCCACTTGACCAATGAAGATTTGCAAATCTTTGAAAAGTTTATCCAAGACAACTGCAAGAAGTTGCTGAAATGATTAATAAGAAAGCTGCTTGCGTCATGGACGCTCTTTATCCATCTTGAAGCGAATTTGTTGTTCATCTGATATATCTGGAAGAAAATAAAATAAAATGAGAAAAATGAATGAAAAATTCTAATGCAATTCCCTCCAGCTCTCACTTCACCTCCAATCTCAAAAGAATACTTGCGAGAATCATCAATCGGTACATGGTAGTTTTAAACTCGCATCCAGATTCCTTCAATGAGAACAAGAAGATGAGGGAACATAAATAATTGCACTCACTAATTTCTATTTCATTTGTGGGGAAGAGAGAGAGAGGGATGGGATTGTACCTGGAATGACATTAAAAAGTAGATAGTCTTCTAAAGCAAGAAAAGGAAGGAAACAATGTGCTGAAGTTGCTCCTCTTCTCAGATACTATTTCTATATTGGGGATGCGTGAGACCAGGTACCAATACGGTCCTCCTCTCCTGTACTGTTTCTCTAGGATGGGGCATTCTCCGACGAACAGATGTTGAAGGTCGGGAGTTGTTGTCGGAGACCTTCCGGAAGTGATGATAGCTGAGGGCATCGACGAATAGACAGATACTGAAGTGCGGTGAGCTGCCCAAACCCTTGCGGCAAACATGTCAGCCTAGGAAGAGACGTGAGATCCAGATCCTGAAGTGCCGTGAGGCCTTGCATCCCTTCCGGCAGAGATGACAAATTGCTGCAATCGTCGATGTCCAGAGACTTTAGTGCGGTGAGCTGCCCAAACCCTTGCGGCAAGCATGTCAGCCCGGGAAGATTCCAGAGACATAAACTTGTGAGTACATTGAGGTGTGTGAGCTCTAACGGCAGAGACGTCAGGCTTGAACACCCATAAATGCTCAAGTTGTCGAGAGCGGTGGCTTGTCGCAGGCCTTCCATCATGGTCATTTTGGGGCAGCTTTGAACATACAACGATCTGAGGTTAGCAGGCAACTTGGGCAATTCCAGCAGACCATTGCAAGATCCAATTGTCAGCTCTTCCAGGTTTGGTAGGAGCTCTCCATCCCCTGATGATGACGAGGATAATGGGCCCAACAAGTTATTGCAATACCGGATGGTTAATGTCTTCAGTGAGTTCAAGCCATGGAATTCCTCTTCCGGCCAGTAGACTAGATCATCACAATATTTGATTCTCAAAGATAGGAGAGAAGTTAGGTTCTTCCAAAGCCCCAAAGGTGACGATGCCTGCTGCGATGATGAAAACAACCAATTGCATCTTGTAAATTCCAAACGATGCAGGGATGAGCTCAGCACTTTCGTCTCCTCCTCCTTCAGCAATGGCGTCAGATCATCAGATGCCGTGATAGTTAAATTTTCAAGAAATCTAAAATCCCTGAAAGATATTTCTTTTTGAGCAAGAGGAGGCGACTCTGTACCATTGCTCGTTTTATTGAGTTCAATGTCAAGGGAAGATAGTGTGGTCAGACGACCAACCCAGCCCAACTGCTTATTAGTTCCTTTCATTTCTAAACTTTTGAGAGATGGTAGCTCTGGTATGGTCACCAAATTTGGGCAATTAATGATCTTAAGCTCAGCAAGGTGAGGCAAACCAGCATGACCTGTGCAGTTTTTCATCCTTTGACCACTCCTTCAAGCTCTGCATTGTGTGCAACACCAGTCTCTGCAGTTGGGAATGCTTGCACTGTACCATTACTTGCATTGCCGTAGATGGTGCTGTTGCAAATGTGCTTGATGCTATCCATCTTAAACAAGTAGAGAAATTTAAGTAAGGGTAGCTGCCATAAAGGGGGGAGATGTTCGCAACCTGTGCAAACTCCAAGATGGATTTCAACTAATTGCCGCAACATAAAGTCCATCATCCACTTTGGAAATCTGTCTCCCCGTAGCGCCATATTGCCAGCAGCTTTAAGCCAACAGAAGGTCTAAGGGCTTCCAACACCTCTTCAGCATTTTGGCTGGCAAACATCTTTACAATTATAAAGGCCTTTTTGCCGTAACAATGAGGACATCCCATGTAATCATATCCCAGCATAATATTAATGAGCGAAGGTTATGTTTGGAACTGAGATTAGCATATTTAGCATCTGCTGCATCCCTCACATTCCCCAGGTCATACAGCTCTAGAAAGCCACCGAGATCTAAGCTATTCAACTCACCTATACGCCTTCCATCATCATTGCCAACAATGTATTTCGTCAATGTTCGCAGACTGCTTAATTGTCCTATACCTGCTGGCAGGTGCTTGAGACGATGACAGCCGTCAATGTAGAGATGCCTCAGGCTACTCATATTTCTCATGTCTTCAGGCAGCTTACGTAGTTTCCAGCAATTAGAGAGTTTCAGAGTTTGTAGATTGAAAAGGGTACTGGTGGCATCAGGTAATGCTTCTATACGAGTGCCAGAGAGGTCCAGGTATCTTAAGTGTTTCAGAAATCTAATTGAAATAGGCAATCGTCTGATATTATAACCATGTAAACCCAATGCTCTCAATGACCTAGGCTTTGATGAATCCGCTGTCACTGTTCCCTGGCACACGAGAGTGCGAATATTTGGATAATTATTCAAGGGGATCTTATGAATGTTAGACTGGAAATACTGAAATGAACCCAAGTGACGGGTTTCCTAGATGCAGCTTCCAACGTGGCAGGGTCCACCATGCTAAGGCATTCATTCCCCATAATGGACTGTGCCAGGTCATGCATGAGGTCATGCATCTTGCATGTTGTTGTGCAATAAGGTTGATGCCTGCCCTCGTAACCATCGTCCTCGGTTACTTCCTTGATGTCCTGAAAGAAAGATCTCGACGCCAACTCATTAAAATCTCATGCCCCTTGACCTCCAACTCCTTACTTCCACCAGATGGAATGAATCCATTGGCCATCCATAGTTGAATCAACAGATCCTTTTGCATCTGATAATCCTTTGGAAATATGGCACAAAAAGCAAAGCATTGTTTAAATGGAAGGCAAATGACTGTAGCTCAACCTTAGTGCTGGTAAGATCCCATCTTCACCAACCTGCATGTCCCAAATCTTGCTATTCCTCACGGACAACCATTCACTTTTCTGACTCTTGGAATGCATTAAGCTCCCCAATGTCTTCACTGCTAGTGGCAACCCACCGCATTTCTTGACAATCTCTTTGCCAATGCTTTCCAGATGTTGAGGCGGATTTGCTCTTTCGTAAACAATTCCCAAGAATCATTCTCACTCAAAAAGTCCAAACGATAAGCTTCACGTGCGCCCATTATCCGTGATACCTGTTCACTTCGTGCAGTCACAATGATCCTACTCCCTTCTCCACCAGTTCCAAGTAAAGCTTTCAACTCATCCCACTTTACCTGATCCTCGTTCCAAACATCATCTAATACAAGTAAGTACCTTTTCCCACCTATAACTTCTCGAAGTCCCAGTTGTAACGATTCCATGTTAGATTCCTGACCCTCAGTCCCTCTGCCTGAAGCTATTTTTGCTTTAGACAACTCCATGTTTGATTCCTGACGCTGGGTCGCTCTAGCTGAAGCTATTATTGCTTTAACAAGCTTTGCAACATCGAACTCATCCGACGCACAGACCCATACGAGCGGCTGGAAATGCTTCTTCACATCCTCATCTTTGTAAATCAATTTGGCAAGTGTGGTCTTACCCAGCCCCCCCATGCCAACTATGGGAAAGACTGCAACATTGTGGTTGGTATCATGATCAAGTAACAACTTCACTATTTTTCTTTTCTTTCTCCCTACCAACGACATCTGACTCAACAACATAGGAATGGGTTTGTGGCTTATTTTGTGGTTGTGTTTTGACCTTGAAATGAAATATATTTCTCTCATTTGCGATCTCTTCTATTTTCTCAACAATATCTTTCAAATCTTCCCCATCTTAAAACGAACGAAACGGGATTATGAAAGGAAAGAAGCTGCGCACCTTTTTCCTCATGTCGACCTGAATCTCCACCTTCCGCCGCATTGCTTCTAGTTTGAATTCATCCAGTATGTCGTCTGCTTCGTAGGCTGCATTCTTCAGTCCTGCCAACCAGCTCTTCACACCCGCTTCCTTGATTTGCCGCTGCTCTGCATCTCCAACTACGTCTTGGATTGCTAACAGCATTCTTTCCAGCTTCTCCAGCTTCTCTTCGATGCCCCATATCACTGCAAATTGTTGGAGAAGATGGTCGGCTGCCTTCTCCATCACCATCTGTAGGAACGGTGAGAGAAGTACCTCAGCCATTACTCCTGACTGCAAAGGTCTCTCCAATTGATTTGTGAAGAAGAGTTGATGAATCGCAGACAAATTGATTCAGCGGAAATGCTCTCCCCCTTTCCACCAGACCTGTAGGTGCTCGGAACCTTCCTTTTTGGGGTTCTGCTGCGGTACTTTTTTAATATATTTTATAGAAGATGAAACACACCGGGCCATTGATTAGGTAAGGCTAATTAAGGTATTTTGATCCTGACAGGTTACCAACCGGTCATCCATAAGTTTTTTTTTTTGAGCACGGTTTCCTGCTGTGCACCGCACCGTATGATACACAGCATATCGTCCATCATATGATGGACAACGCACGTAGATATACGTTTATGACGTGCGACTTTACGCAGCCGTCCATCGCACGATGAATGAAACGTGCTGTGCACCACACGATGCGGAGCACAGCAGAGGATCCGTGTGATTTTTTTTTAGCACAAACCCCTTCCCGTTCCCTCGGTGCCCCACCTCTCTTCGCCGCCCCCTCCCCTCACCCATAGCATCTCCTATCGACGGTCTTTCCATGACAGCAACCTCCCTGTGCCAGCAATGTTGCCGCCTCCTGTCGTATTCGAGCATCTCCACCCCCTGAGACTTCGCTCGCTGCATCCCCATACCTATGGCTTCCCTGTGACAGTAGCATCGCCGCCCCTCCTCTCGTCGGCTACCCTCTCCTGACGCAGGCGGACATTGCCCCTTCGTCCCATCCTCCCAGCGTTACCCCTTCGCCCCTCCTCTCACTGACTGCCCCTCCTGACGTGGGCAGGCATTGTCCCTTCGGCCCCTCATCCCAGCACCACCCCTCTTTTCGCCGACTAGCCCCACTGACGCAGGTAAGTGTGACCCCTCTCATTCGGTGCCCCCCTCCTCCCGCTTGGTGTGTTCGGGCGTCTTATTATGCTGGCCGACATTGCAGTAGTTCTCTTTCCAGTTTCTTCCACCCCTTCAGCAGGAGAACTATCTAGTAAGCTAGATTAATAATTAATCATAGTGAACTCAGCAATTTGAAAGTTAGTGGTGCAAGATTGTTATTCTTTAATTGACGTAGGTGCTGTTCAAATCTTTACCACCGAAGGTCTTTCAAGATTTCTATATTGCTCTTGGGATGTGACGATAGCTATTTTAATTGAGAGGCTGCTCAAGTATACTTGCTAATTTGATATATAATTTCATAAATTATTTACTGTAATATATTTTAAACCTTTTGCTATGCATAATTTATTATTTGGACAGGATTTTGTTATTACATTTACACTATTATATATGTTTTGTGATCTTTTTTGTCATTCAATATAGGTAAATTTACAATATCAATTTATAGAAAGCCATTTTGCATTGAAAAGTAAGATGCCTATTGATGAAGCCAACAAAGATTTAATCTCAATTTTTAAGTTCCTACGTTGAAGATGATCTCGATGGAGATCATGTTACTCCTCATAATTTGAAGTGGTGACAAATGTGAAGTTAGCTGTTTTCTTGATCTCATGGCTTAGATTTTTTGCTGACATGGTTCAATAGTTGTGGATGCCGCATTTACAATCCAAGTTTTAGATGCAGCAGCATCTTCTTTGCTGCATAATGTTTGATTGTAGGTAAAGAAATATGAGCAATGAGGTTCTTTGTGCCCAGATTATGAGAAGATTATATTTTGCCCAACCCTATCAAATGCTCACGGTCAGCTCCTTTTGATGTCTAGACAAAAATTGTCCTTTTGATGCTCACGGTCAGCTCCTCTTGATATCAAATGCTCACGGTCAGCTGAGCGGGTTGTGAGATGCGAGCATCTTACGAAGATGCCCAGATTTGGTGCTTGATGTTATGTTCTAAGAAAGCTTTGAGCTTGGTGTCGATTGCTTGATCGATATTTAATTGTTATGTAATAATAATTTTGTATAACAAATTTGATTAACTTTTTGAGCTTGACGATTGTGCTACTGTCACGAGAGGCCTCATGATAGGCCTACAGTGTTGCAATGGTGTTTATGCATGTTTTGTTGGTTGCCAACAGAAACAATATTGCTGTCCTGGGGTATTTCTGACTGAGTTGTGTGAGGTATTTCTTGCTGAGTTGTCTTCCTATTTTTGTCTTTGTTCATGAAATTTAAACTAAAGCAATACTGGTTACATTAATGTGATTTTTTATTTATGATTTATCACATCCCGAATCCAACATCCGGATCGGATACGTGATGGCCGCACACTCCTTAGAGCAAACCCTAAAGAATATGCAAGGCCAAATAAATCATTACAATCTTAACAACCATAATATTAATTTCAACAATAATTCATAAAATCTTGTATAATTACAAATTAAATTTCTTCAATTCTCTGATCAGGTATCAACGGTACTCTATCTATGCATCCGCTCACTCGTAAATCCAAGCCATAGTCAATCATAAACATCCTGTAACTCTGAGAAGAAAAGAAGATGAAAGGGTGTGAGCTTTACAGCCCAGTAAGAATTTTCATATCACACCAATATAATAATATAATCTAAAAATAAAGATAAGCAATAACACATAAAAGTCGATGTTCAATGTCTAGAATACTGCAAATATTTATAGATTATCTATTTATCAAAAGAGATGCATCATCATATGTTAAATAAGTGAAACAATTTTATTCAACGATTGTTTCATGTCTTATCTTTTCATTTTCTTCTATTATCACATCATCTTTAATCCTTTTCTTTTAATTTTGCTTTGGCTTTGGACTACCAGGATCATGCGACGATCTTTTATTCGGATCGATTTCTGTGATCTTCCTCGGATCGAAATATTCATGATCTTTCTCGGATCAAAGTGGTCATGATCTTTCTCGGATCAAATCATTCATGATCTTTCTTGGATCAAATTATTCATGATCTTTCTCGGATCAAATTTTTTCACACATAAGCCTGTGGGGGCTGTCCCAGACATAAGCTCCTGGCAAGCTATTCCACATGACAAGGCCAATCCAAATCAAATTTCTCTTTCTTTTCATTTTCATGAAATTATAATATTCGACTTCATTAATCAATTCAAATTTTACAGTATAATAAATATGTCATACCCATATAATCATGCCATCAATCACTGATACATATGTATTGATATAACATACTCTTGCTCAAAATCACATAAATAAATAACAGTGTCTCAGATGCAACAAATTCATCGATCTCAAATTCAACGATGCAAAATCAATGAGATAAAACCAACGGTAAAATAACATATATAATGGTGATCATGTACAGAGATTCTTACCTTTACCGATGACTGATTCAAGCACAGAAATCAATATTCTTCTTTGATTTATGAATTTCACAAACAAGATGTCCACTCAATATCTTATGCAGACAATCGTATCTCTTCATAACCCTGATCAATATAAAATCACATATAGAGAAATTACCAATAATTGACCTGATAACACAAATTTAGGATCTCTCTTAGAATTAACCAAAATTAGGATTTGTCTAAGTATCTGGATCCTCCACTGATTCATAAGACTTTTAGAGAGAGAAAATCCATGAAGAGAGAGAAGATTTAGAGAGAAAAATAGAGAGAGAAAGTGGAGAGAGAAAATCTTTGTATCCTTCAGACGAGCAATCATGGTCGAGATCATCAGAGGTCCTATCAGGGTGACTCAATATGAATCAAATATTATAAATTTTGAATAGGATCAAACTGGGATCAGATCTACTGCACGAATTTCAGAGCAATCTCAGATCATTTTATTTCATCTCAAGTTTATCCTAGGGTCCATGATGCAATCAGAGAGGAAGAAAAGATCCTAGAGAGATAAAATCCGTAAAGAGAGAGAAAAAAGTCTAGAGAGAAAATCTAGAGAGAGAACTGAAGAGAGAAGGTAGAGAGAGGAGAGAGGAAGAGAGAGAAGGAGAGAGAGGAGAGAGAGAAATTCTCTCTCTTCTTTTTTTTATTTTTTTATTTTTCTTTTTCTTTTTTCTTTTCTTTTTCTTTTCTTTTTTCTTTTCTTTCTTTTTCTTTTTTTTTTCTTTTTCCTTTC
>KE505653.1:165287-179655 GCA_000441515.1 Elaeis oleifera
CCCTTTGGCCGAACAGAGGACGGATGAGGGACTCGGTGGCTCGACTTCGGCGAAGATGGCAGCACGATCGGAGGTCCGGCAGCAAGTGGAGGCGGCGGTGAAGCAAGGGATGGCCGGCGGCAAGGTTCGGTCGGCAGGGAATTTAAAAAATTTGAAAACAGGAGATCCGTCCCTTCTTTACGATTCCGACCATTGGTCGGTCACCGGCGGCCAAGCACCCAAGGAAAGAGAGAGAGAGATGAGAGTTCGGTCTCAGGGATGAGACACTGCAACCGACGGCGCCGGTGGTCGGAAAAGAGAGGAAAGGATCCGGCTGAAACAGAGCAAAACAGAGATTCACCTTGTTCATGGATTTTCCGGCGATCCCGACGGCCGGTGAGGGTCTAAAGCCATGGAAAGGAAGGGAAGGAGGAGAGAAAGGAGGAGAAGGGTATACCTCATGCTTCAGCAGTGTCATCGGCTCTAATTTCCGACGAGCATGGGTACGGAAGGCCTCAACTTCAATTGGAGAAAATAAGGAGAAAGGAGAGAGAGAGAAACCGGTGTTCATCGTGAGTTGTTGAGGAGGGGAGAGGGGGTCTTATAGAGTGGAGGAGAGGTCGAATCCCCTTCGGATTCCAACTTCTCCTCCGATGATTTTCGTGGAAGAAGACTCCCAGCAGGAGTCTTCTTCGTTTCTTTCCTTTTTTTTTTTTTTGTTTTTGGGCTTGGACTGGTTTTGGGCCCAATTGGCCGGTTGTTACATGATTCCTAGATGATTTGTTCTTATTCAGTTTCAAATAGTCAATTTGTGTTCATTATCTTATCAAATAACTTCAGGTTCGATCTCCCTATCTTGGAGATAAATTTTCCAGTATGCATGGGTAGAAGGGTGTGGTTGGTTCTTGGAGTCTCAAAAAAATTTTCCATTCACCTGTCAAGGAATAGTTCCTGATATTGTGATAAATCCCCATGCTTTCCTACAAGGCAAACTCCTGGTCAGCTGCTTGAGGCTGCTTTGGGTAAAGGAATTGCCTGTAGAGGTTCAGTGAGATATGCTACACCATTTACCACGGCAAGTCAGAGTACCTAACCTTGAAAACTATTGTTTCTGTTTCTTGACCATCCTTGTTGCTGTCATTAAGCAACGGCTGCATGTATTAAATACATTGCCAAGTATAATATTTATGAAATACACTATGATCCAATACACTGGTAATTTAACATAGGGTGTGGCCAGATCGATGTCAGACATATGCTATGATCCATGCTCTCTCTTGCACTTCCTCTGCTCAAAGTAGAAACAAAATATAAAATAAATAAGATATAAGCATAACCAAATCTACATCATATTTGTTGATAGAGCTATTAACAGAGCATGCCAAATACAGATGGTTAAACCATCATCCAACAAATTCCAAAAGCCATTTCATCAAATAGTAGCATGGTAGGTAGCATACGCAAACTGAACCTATGCTCTCCACTAGAGGTTGTAGATTATACATACATATCTTTACTATCCATGCAGAATGTATAAAAGTAAATTAAGATTAGCAACATTGACAACAAAATGAGGCATGCATTGCATCCACAACAAGCAATAACCATCCACTTCGCATAAAGTTAGTTGTGTTTGTTTCAATCTTGTTGTATCATGCCATTGGACCGACTAATCTTCGGACCACGATAGTCATCCAACCAAACAAAACTTCCTGGATGGTCCTACAAGAATTACAATCATCGCATGAGTAATGGTCCATGAATTTAAAACACTTTTCGCAAGAAAAAAAATTAAGTACTTACTTTCCAATCAGGACAACAATAAAAGTAACGTCCATAAATTGCTTGCTTTTTTGAAATATAAAGCTTCATCCTACCACTTCCACATGAACAATGAGGCCCTTGATTTCCATTTTCTATAATCAACCTATAATAGAGATAAAAGTTATGGTATAAGTATGTAGAAAAATTGAAGAAAGAAAGAAGATTAGATATCCAACTTCTTTTATGGGACTAACATGCTTTTAAAGCAATAAAGCAGTGCTTCCCAGTCACCTGGCATGACATCAAAATGTCAAGGTCTCTTACGGTATCCAAGATCTCAACCTCCGTGAATAAGAGAGGTCAAAATCATCTTACATGAAACAAATATTCGAAAATAGCAACAAACAACGGAACCCAAATACAGTGACTACTGTTAATTTTCTTAGTCACAAAACATGAACTGTGCAATATAGATTAATAAAAAGTAAAATGACACGACAGACCATATGAAGTTCACACTGCCTTAAACTATGACTCAAAGTGCCTTAACTTGTAGTAAGCGTCTAGATAGGCAGCTGACCATCAGCAAGATGTGACGTTCTTTGGGTGCAAATGAGTGCCATGCTGTGCTTTGTGCTTTCCAAGCATCCTAAAGTGTGTCAACACTCAAGAAATCCTAACTATTGTAGTGGCAGGTAGCTCTGACAAAAAGGGAATAAACTCATCCAAAAGGACAGCATTACCAACTTGAAGATGAATGCGGGTTAATCAGTTCAGAACCTTAATGCATATGTTACTATAGATATGATGCCTAGACCTTGCTTACGACACCATCCAGCATGCTGCAACCTGACTAAGGACGTAAAGCAGATGTCCACTATTCCCATTAACCTCTAGATGAGAATTGAATATCTAACAGATTCTAAGGCATTTCATCAAACAGTAGCAGAACATTAAGCAGAAAAAAAAAACTATGAAGGCAAATCAAACATGTGCTCTAGCCATAGGTCCATCAGATCGACCCATCGTCCAGAGCTCCACCACTCCCACAATCAATCCACCAGCATGAGCTTGAGGACGAGGTAATCATGGTGCCCACGATGTAGATGATGCTCAAGTTGGCCCTATACTTGTAACGGTTGGCAAGTGTTAGGGCCCTATACTCATAAATGATTAAACCAGATATATCGAGGAGAGGAAGATGGCTCATCGTGAGGAGGATAGGGAGGGGTTAGGGCACGCATGGAGATGACAAAGGGGCATTGGAAGTATTCATAAAGGCATGGGCTGAAAATTGCGCTGGCCACTTTAGGCACCCCAACTTTTTCCATTGAGAAATTCATTTTGCACCGCGGGCGGTGCAGCTCGGTGTGCACCGCCCACAGTGATTGGTTGGCGCACAGGCCCGAGCATCGGCCCCATAAAAAAACTTTTTTTCTCCAAACCCGTGCACCGACCAATCATTGCAGGTGGTGCAGCTCCGCGATGCACAAGAATTTCCCTTTTCCATTTAATTCAAGCTGAAAATGACCCAATTATGATTTGGGTCCAACCCATTTTAAGTCCAATAGAGATAAAAATAACTCAATCATGATTTAATTATAATTTGATTTGGATGATCTGAACATCGACTCGATCGCACCCCAGCACCGATGATGCCTATCCACTTGATTGGATTGCTAAACCCATCATGCGAATCTAGATGAAACTCGATTCCACTCCGGCACTAATAATGCCTATCTACTTGATCGGATAGCTAAACCCATAATGCGAATCTAGATCAAGCTTGATCCCACCCTGCATTAATTATGATTATTCATTTGATTAGACTGTTAAATCCATCATGTGAACCCAAATCAAGCTCGATGTCGATATCGGCATCGATGATACCTATGCATTTGATTGAATCGCATCTAATGCTAGAACTCAAGTCTAGGTCGATGCAAATCCGACCCTACTCGGGCACTCAAGACAATTACCATTTCCCTCCGGTCTCCGGCCGATATCATGTTACCGATGATGTCGGCCCGATCTCAATCCGACCCTATGATACATACCCACTTGATCCGACCATTAAATCATTACGGAAATCGAGCCAACCATGACATCAACTTGATCCGAAGCCAGTACCATAATAAGGACCCACTAGTGTCGGCCGTTAAACCCATGAAGACTTTAAACACATGTCAATGATACCAATCCCCTCAGCCCGATCTGTCCGTTAAACCATGATGACCTGGGAAAGTATATTTATAGAGCTGGTCTCATGGTGTCAAAACAGACTAATAGAGCAGCTGTCTTATATTTTGGCTTTTGAAAAAGGAGAATTTTAAATTTTGTTCTGAGGTTATTAAAATTCAAACATCTCCTCTCTCAATCTTTCACTCTCTTCAGAGCAGGGGCAAACATATATGTATGACCAACTGATAGAATTCTACTCCATCCCAACGTTGAAATCAGCAAGAGACTTGGCATTCATTACGGAGTTGAACAGAATATGTAGATTTGTACAAGATGTGACAAAGGAATAGCCAAAAGTTGGCACAAGTGTGACTAAATCTGTAAAATAGAGACAAAAACAGGTTGGTATCTGTACAAAAAACCAACCTGTGAACAAAAGATCCATCATCTGTATTGCAACGCACAAAAGAAGAGTAACTGAATACAATTCCCAACACAGAAAAGTTATACAGCAAATCACCTTCAACCTATTAACCAAAACAGCCAACTTTCCAAAATAGGGTCCAGCAGCAGAAATGAAAATGATAGATGTAGATGAAAACCACCTCTGGATATAAAGGAGATGTTTGGTTCGTAATCGAGATCGAAATGGAAATGAGAATCGGAATGGTTTGGAATCAGAATCGGAATGGCTTGGAATTCTCTAAAGCATTTGGTTCGTGATCGAAATCGGAATCGAAATCGAAATCGGAATGAAAATTTGAATCTATAGAGGAGAGTAGGGATTGAGTTCTATATAAATTGAGCCATTCCCATTCCACCTGGAATCGGAATCGAAATGGGACTCCTCCCAACCAAATGGTTGGAATGGGAGTCATCCATACCGATTCCGATTCCAGACCCCCACTCCCTCAACCAAACACCCCAAATTTTTAAGCATCTGAAGTAGTTAAAAGCAGCTATTTCTGTAAACATGAGAAACAATAACTGCCTGCAGCCTATTCCTCCATTCCCTCGGATCCGACATCATAGGGTGAGAAGAAAATGTGCCGGATGAATTATTGGCCAACCATTTAATCACTGTACATGAATCCCCTCCACTTGAAGGTGAGTGACATTTAGGTCCAGCAATGCTGTCCTCATTCCCAACCAGGCCGCAGACATCTCAGCAAAGGGAACTGATGAGGGCGACAATTGCCTGCCACCAGCTTGCACCAGCCTACCCCAGCTATCATGTATTATGGTGCTTGTTACTAAAAGAATTAATTACATACTTGTGAGAATGGATGTCTCAAACCTGTTCCATCCCAATAGGCCATGTACACCAATGTAAAAACACCACATGCAGACCTACACCAAGCAAGAAAACAATGAATCAGAAGCTGCTATGTATACATAGATATATAAGATATATTTAACACAGACCTATCCATCATACTGCTTTGGGATAGAATCAATCACGTCAATAGGCCACGATGTAATATTCAGATCAACCCAGTGTACCGCCAAATCTGCCAAACCCAGTGTACCACCACATAATATCCACTTGATTGGGTTTGTGCTTTTGACTTAATATTTCCTCTCCTTTATCACTTAATCCTACTATACAATGCAAAACCCAGTGTACCACCACATCATATGCACTATTTAATTACAATGGCCCATCATCTCGGAGAGCACGTTAAATCTGTTGCTAAATCAATATCTTGCATCGAGCTTGCACCTTGCATGAAACTCATTTCCTACATAGTTCATAAATAAAGATTAATTCAGATGTACCACACTGTATATATGATGATAATGCAATCAAGATGCTGTATATATGATGTATATGAATTGAAAGTTAAGATTAATCATACATGCAGACTATAAGAAAAAAACACAATAGAGTATAGTGCAATGGTTTGATGTGCCCTGCTGGATGGTTGTGAATATTGGATACGAGTTGTGCTCATCCTGTAGGTTAGTAAAAGAGAAATCTGAGATAGAAATGATCACAGAAAATTATTTGATAGTATTTTTTTCAGTACTTGAGTTTATTATGACAATAATAAAGAAAGTGCCATATTACCAGCCATGGTTTCAGACACAGGGGATGGAAGAGATGCTTGCAAGGTAGCTCCTATAGTTTGTCATCTATTACAAAGTTCTACCAGCAAGCAGCACAATGTGTTTCTGTGCCCAAACTAGCAATGACTTCCTCAGTCATATTAATAATTGGCAGATTAGCAACAACTTCTTTTGAGGCAGGTGGTGGTCGCTGCAGCCCAGCACCAATTTCCTAAAAACATGAGGGATGTATCGGTTAATAGTCACCTTAAGAAATGAAATTAAATCTCATTTAGGCACATCGACTGCTGCTAAAACCTACATTTTTCTCCTGATTTTAACATATTGGCTTGACTGATTCTGTGAACACATAAGAGACATAGACTAATGAGCCTTTTTTCAGAATATGAATTCCCAACTGATCCCTAGAATTTTCTTCTCTTGAAAGACCTAGAAACTAAATTGTAATCATCCAAAGAGGATGCTTTTACTGGTACACTGTAAGCATTCTATACCCTAATCTTAGTCTTATAAGAAATTATATATAACTAAAGAAACATGTGGTGTTACAATGACATGTTTGATCTGATGCTTGGTCTGCTAACTTGCATGGGTGCTTTGAGGATGTTTTTGGGTTAAAACTAGAAATGGAATGTAATGTTTCAGGTTATGGTTGTTTATGATGGGATGTCAGTTTGGTATTATAGATGCTTTACTGCTGCTGTATTTTTTGGCCCCGCCACCATGGTTAAACAGTTGATCAAAAATTGATTGTCTGGTTTGCTGCTTGTTGGCTTGTTATTTATGCTGTACAATGGATCAGTCTCTTGATTAGAAATGCCGCCTAATTGGTTATTAGAAATGCTGTCTAATTGTTAGTAGCTATCTAATTGGTAGATAATGTAATTTAAGTGCATGACAGACATGGGGATGTTGTTGCTATCTAATTGGTAGATTGTGATCATGGCATGAAGCAAATTTAGCTGGTGGTAGTTCCAGTTCTCATTCAGTGTGATGAATTAGCAGTTTCATTCAGTGTGATGAAAGGTAGCTGACCACAAGCAGAGTACCATAGCACAACCCAAAATATTTCATTAAAAAATGTTTAATTCAAATGACTATGTTTGGCCATGCATTGACATTAAAACAATTTAGACAACTTACCATTTGATGGAAGAACTGGGGGAAAATGATGGTTGAAGTCTGCCTTGGAATTTCGTCAAACAGATGGTCTGCGGAAATCAGTAGAGGGTATTCTTTGCATGATCGGTCGATCGGAACAGTGATCAAATGGGGAAAAGACGACGTCCGGTGGAGAAGATCAATACATCAACGAACGCATCAACCAACGACATCATGCCTACCGCCGCACACCGCCTGCGAACACCCAAGAGAGGAGCACCAATGTCCAGTCGCCACGATCTAGCACCTCTTCAATGCTTCTCGGCAAGAGGGGATGGAGATTGGGAGTAAAGAATCCATGGGAAGAGGGGAAGCCAAAGAGAACGAGGAAGAAAGCCAATTCGAAAAATTACGTGCGAACCATTCAAATTCTGCATATTTGCCCCAGATTTGGAAAAAATTACACGCACAAGCCATGATCCTGACTGGCCACGGGAGACAACCGGTACCACCTCTGAGACCGTTGATTCTCAATCTAACGGTCTGAATTTTTTGTAAGAAAATGACAATATGGACCTTTATAGCACCATAGCAAAACCCTTGGAATAGATGGTAGGAAAAAAAAATCGGAGAACTACACCTTTGTTGAAACAGGATTTCTAATGTAATTTAAAAATTAAAAAATAATAAAATGTTATTTAAAAAAATATAAATGACTTATTGAATAATAAAATTAAAAATGATCAAATGTAAAAGCATATTGAATACCATCCTAAAAATATGTTTGTCCCTTATGTAGAAAAATTTGAGAAAATCATCCCAAAATATGATCGGAATTCTCCGCCTGTGAACACGACTGTGAAGACTGTGAAGGAGATTGATAGAGATCCTTTTAGTATCCAAAAAATAATCATAAAAATAATTATTTGAAAAAAAGAGGCTTAGATAGGATGTATAAAATCAGATCTCAAGATGGTCCTTTTATAACCATCCAATATGATTATTTTTGACCGTTTGAGTTTTTATTGATCTATCAGGATCTTTAATAAAGAGCTCAATAATCAAAATCTTTAATTAGAAGTCTAATTATAAATGAGATTAAATACACATGATCGTTTGAGTTTTTACCGACCCATTAAGACTTAAATTAGGAGTCCGATAATCAAAAATTAAAATCATAACAATGAAGAGATTAAAATATTTAAGTAATAAACTAAAAATAATGTTAAATATTTGGAGGTAATTTAGAAAATTTATTTTTTTTTGGATTTCCTTCAATAATAATTTTAAAGTATTTTCTAATATTTTTTCTTAATTCAGAATTCACGACACCAAGCGATTTGTAGATTTTTTTTTTAATTTTAAGAGAGCCTTCGTGTAAATGTCTGTAATTTGATCCTCGACATCGTAGTGCATTAAATAGATTTCTGCTTTGTCTGCGAGTTTCCGAATGAAGTCATGGTGAATCTCTATATGTATCCTTCCATTAAAGACTAGATTTTTATAATGGCAGTTGTAGCATTGCAATAGAACATCTCGGTAGCCGATTCTTGCCAACCAGCTTCTTACAGGCTTATAATCTGACGTACAGAGCGCTACCAATAAATCACGAGCATATTTTAAAGTTGGTAATAATGTCGACTTGTTTAAAGTTGTTAATAGGAGGTTCCAGTTTCCTCCTACTTCTGTATAAAAAAAAACAAGAAAGAAAAATGCAGCAACTTCGAACGAGGGAAAGAGACTGGAAGTTAAAAAATACAAGTTGAGTAAGGATGGGGTTCAAGGTACAACTAAAATCAAGCAAGAAAGAAACGCGGCCTGTGGATAACCTTAAAAATAAGATCATGATAAGATTTGAACTCAGTGAAAGGTGAAGATTATCATTACTTAAATCTATCCCTTTAATGGGGGCGCGCCATATTTAATCGAATTAGATAATATAAAAGTACCCTCAAACCAAAATGAATGAAAGATCCAGAAAGAAAAAGTCATCAGAGGAAGACATCCTTTCCTACTTGATGTTGAAGGTTAACCAACGTTTCTCCATCCATTTGCCTAATAAAATATTAGATAAATTATATTAATAGTCCCTAAGCTAGGCCATTTTTTTAAATAATTCTTAAATTATAAAAATCTAAATTTTAATCTTTCATTTTCTGAACCGTTTTAATGTTGTCCCTAAATAAATTCTGACCATTTTCTTTCATTAGAAGGCTGACGTAGCAATCACTAGTGTTGACGTGACAAAATCCAGTATCTATGTGATAAAATTCAGTATTCACATGATATTAAAATAAAAAAAAATTGCTACCCCTTCTCCCTTATGACCCTCCCCACTCCCGCCCTTCTCCGCTGTAGCCAACCCCCACCCGTGCCACCCTCTTTTCCTCTTGCGACTATGCCGCCGCCAACTGTCGCTGCAGCCCCTCGACCACTCCCACCCCGTGCCACCCCCTTTCCTCCCGCGACCCCCCTTCCTTCTCACGACTGTACTGCCGCCCTTCTTTGCTACAGCCCCCCTGCCACCCCTTTCCACTGTAGCCCACCCCCCAGCCTATCCCCTCGACCCCGCCTAGTCATGCTCCCGTGTGCCTCCACGATTGAAGATGAAGGCCCGAGGGCTGGCAATGGGAACTGCGGATGCGCATAGAGGTGACGGCTTCGGGACTGGAGGCGGCGACGGCGGCGAAGCGTGCAGCCGGCGATGTAGAGGTGGAGGAGGATGACGGTCGCGACGTCGATAAAGAAGAAAAAAGGACCAAAGCCACCGCTGTGATGATAGTCTGGAGGGCGAAGGGGAGGATGCGAGCATCACCCTTGGGCTTCACCGACGGTTGGTGTGGGTGCATCACGATGGAGGGAGGAGAATTGATTCTCCGCACTGGGCGGGTAAAGTGTGGTCGGGGGGCGCTAGCAGACAACCCACCAGCGCCGGAGAGGAGGGTCGGGTGGGCGGGGTGCGACTGGAGGGGTGGGGTGTGATCGGGCGGGCACGAAGGCGGGGGTGTGATCGAGCTGGCACGAAGGCGGGGGGGGGGTGCGGCTAGAGTGGTCGATCGGGAGGAAGGAGAAGAAAAAAATGAAAAAATAAAATAATAATAAATATTATTGTTAATGCATCGAATTTATAAAAATAAAATAATAATAAATATTATTTTTTATTTCAGATCAGTATCAATGACTGTCATATAAGCATCGATGACTGTCACGTAGGATTTTCGATGCGAGAAAGATGTCGGAAATGAACGAAAGACAATATTAAAATGGTTTAGAAAATTCGGAGATTAAAATTTAGATTTTTATAATTTAAAAATTATTTAAAATAATTTGATATAATTTAAAATTATAGATATAATTATTTTAAAATATTTTATATAATTATTATATTACAACTGCTGCATAATTTCAACTGACACGTTTGTACAAGCGAGACATTATCTTCCACGGGCGCTTACAACATTCGCTAGAAACAGTGGCTACATGCGAAACGTTTGATACTGGTTCCATAATTTGAAGGATGGATCAGGATTAGTCCAATAGTTATTTGCCATATTATCTTTTTTATTTAAACAATTCAAGGGGTGCCTTGATAATCCATATAATACTTAAAATCTAATCCCACATCTTATTTAATATTTAATTAATTTAATTTCTATTATAAATCAAATACATCATTAATATATTTTTATTTAATTTTAATTGCAAACTAAATGCATCTTGCTGTCGACAACGCTTATCCACTTAATTAAAAAAAAATCTGAAAGGAAGAATATGGGTTCTTGGTGGTGCCTTATCCTCCGGTCAAGTCGTCGCGTTCGTTTATGTATAAAGAAATACCGTCGCATTTGTCGTATGAGTCCCATCATCTTCACTTAATTAACATGGCAAAAATTGCTGTTAATTAAGCTGAGGTGATGGGTACAAACAGCTACAGCGCCGGAAAAAGTATAGACGTGTTAATTATGGATGCGTTAGGTTAGCCCTTAAAAAATATTTTTTTTTATTTTTAATTTTCAAAAATAAAATCAGAAAATAGTATCTGATAACAATCCAAAAACTAAAAATAAAATAAAAAAATTATTTACGTGGAAATTAATTTTATTATTTTTAAAATTCCTTTTGCTTCTTCTATCCTCTCCAAATTCCCATCGTCTCTCTTCCGTTGATCGAACACAACCGATACCCCCACGAGACGTCGTCTGGTGGACCACTTTCATCGCCCATCTCGTCCGGCGCAGCCTTCTCCCCGATGCGGCCGCCGCTTTCTCTCGCATGCTTGCCACCGGCATCCAGCCCAACCATGTCACGCTCGTCACCCTCCTCTCCGCCTGCGCCGACTTCCTGTCGTCCCCCTACGCCCTACCTCTGGGCTGCGCCCTCCACGCCCACGTCCTCAAGTGCCGCCCGCCCCAGCCGCTGCGGCAGCGATCACGAGCCGCCTGTCCTCGCCACTGCTCTCGTCGACATGTATGCTAAGTGCGGACGGGCGGCCATGGCCCGCGGAGTGTTCGAGCGAATGCCCATTAGGAACTTGGCTCTTGCAACACTATGATCGCCGGGTACATGAGGAATGGCGATGTTGATCAGGCTATCTCTATGTTTAACGAAATGCCAAACAGTGACAGGGTGTCTTGGACGGCAGTGATCCATGGTTTCATGGAATTTTGCTCATCGACTGTTTGAACGAATGCCTAACAGGACTGTGGTTTCATGGAATTCAATGATTGTTGGCTTTGCAATCAATGGGTGCTGCAGGGAGGCTCTTGAGCACTTTGATATGATGCAGAGGGCAGGGTTTGAGCCCGATGGTGTCAGTTTCATGGGTGTTTTACTGCCTGCAGCCATGCAGGTTTGGTAGATGAAGGTTTCATGTACTATGATCTCATGAGGAAAGCTTATGACATTCCTATGAGGGTTGAGCACTATGGATGTGTGGTGGATCTGCTTGGCCGAGCTGGGCGGTTGGAGGAGGCAATGCACGTCGTGGAAGGTATGCAAATAAGGCCAAATGAGGTGTTTGGAAAATAAAAAAATAAAAATATTTAAGAAAAAAAATAAAAATCAAAAATATAATCAATTTAAGTGATGGGATGTATACTGCACACCGACAGTGGTTTTAAAAAGAGAAAAAAAGATGAAAGATGTTTCCATCAGAAGAAAAAAGAAAAAAGGAAACAAATGACAGACGCACGACTTTGTGAATTCATTGAAACTTCCCTTGGTGCTGTCACGATAATGTTTTAAAAATTCCAACCTATGCATTGATAGGGATCGCAACAATAATTTCCCTTGAGGGACCAAACTCATAGGTTGATAATTTTGATATATCTATCTGATCCAATTCTTATTTTTGTGGGTACAAGTGGATAGTTAGATTAGTCTAGTCCGAGAACAGTCCAAAAATCAGAAATAAATATCCTTTAGGACCCACGTATAGTCGTGGCTCTGATGCCATCTTCAATCTTCGGTGTGCTCAGCAACAAAGGATGCCATCTAGTCCGCTGTACTGTTGGCCTTCCAAAACACATGCTGGCAGGATACTACAGTGCACCTGCTAGTGGCCCTTCAGATGTCATTGAGGAGAGTGTGGGGATCGCAATGCATGGTTCCCTCCTAGATCCAGTTGATAACCATCAGAGAATCCCTTTCAAAGATGATCCTTCGTGCCCCCAGCTCCTAGATCGCACAAATGATACCAGGCCACACAGCACGAAGCTCCACACCAGGAACGGACGCCTCATAAAACTGTGAGCCCCCCACAGCCAGCATTCTGGAGTCTGTGTCTCGAATGATAAACCTCGAGCCATCTCTGATGCTGTCATCAAAGTTGACCTTAACAAATCTAAAGGGTGGGAGCTCTCAAGAAATGAACAAAGTCTTTCGAGACGCTGCAAGTGTAGCTAGGAAGCCCTAGAAACTCGGATCGGCTAAAGTCAGACCAGTAGAGTCGAAGTGGCTATACTTCAAAGCTAAGCAGCTAGCTCTCTCCAGAACGCGCTTAAGAGGCACAACCTTGGCATTAAAATAAGACTATTCTGGGATAACCAGATCTGATAGGCAATGTATACCATCCGACAAGCTCTAGATGATCCCTCACCAGCACTCCATCGAATGGCCTCCAGAAAGGCTGGAGCCAGGGGCCAGCGCTCGCACCTTACGGTCGGCTGCATGCAATTCTCCAGATCAAATCCGCTCTAGGACAGTGGAGGAGGGCATGCTCCATGGACTCCTCCAAACTGCACATAGGGCAGTCAGGCGAAATATTTATACCTCTATCTCTGAGAAGAGTACACGTTGGAAGCTTATCACATACGACTCTCCAGAGAAAGAGTCTGACCCTAGGATGAGCCTGAACCCTCCAAATCAACGCCGCATCAATCCTCCTCTGTGGCTTGGGTCTGTATATATCGGTAAGGTCCCTAGTTGTCATCATAGGTCGGCATGACCGCTTCCACACCCTCACATCATGACTTCGATAGACAGGAATCGGGATGGCCAGAATCCTCTCAGTGAGCTATTTCCAAAAGACGGATGACCAACTACCTCCTCCAACACCTGCCCTCATTGCCAATCAAGTCGCAAACCCATAGACGGTCGTCCACCTCAGAGCTGACAAAGGTCGGCCATTTAGAGAGCGATAAACTGGATATCTAAGTCTCCTAGCTCACGTCGATCGAAGCACCATCACCAATCAACCACCTGACTTGAGTCGCTACAACAGGGGCATAGGCACAAATCTCTCTCCAAATGAAGGAACAGCAATGCTCTGGGACCCCTGGCTCTAGTCACTACAACAAAACTAACTATTAGGATGGCTATTTGCCATCGCTAATAGTTATTTGCCATCGCTAATATTATTAGCGATGGCATCCGATCGCTAAAAAGTCGATGAAAATATTTTTGTCGCTAATTACCATTATTAGTGACGGTAATTTTACTGTCACTAATAATTATAATTAGCGATGACATTACTGTCGCTAATAATTTTTAATTTTTAATTAAATTAAAAATTATTAGTGATGATTTTATTATCGCTAATGCTGTCGTTAATATTTTTATTTTTAATTAAAATTATTAAAAAATTTTAACGACGACTACTATCGTAGCTAATAATTTTTTATTTTAATTTAAATTTAAAAATATTAGGGACGGCATAGTCGTTGCTAATATCATTGCTAATAGTTTTATTTTTAAAAAATTTATAATTAAATTTTTAAAACTTGCTTTAATCACAGTAACAAGAAATAATATTTTTAAAATATATTATAAATAA
>KE505653.1:179675-195582 GCA_000441515.1 Elaeis oleifera
TACATATGAAAAAAATCATATAAGATCCTACTCGTCGTCCTCCTCATCCTTCTCCTACTTCTGTACGTCCTTTCCAATAGCTGGTGAATGAGAGTCAGATATTCCAACATTCTATAATAAAAAAGTAAAATATTATTAATAAGTTTCAATATGAAAGTGGATGTGTTGATACGGAGATGTATATTTTGATATATTATTTTGATGCTCGAACAAATTATTTTTACATATTTTATTTGATGATATGGAGCTATAGACATCTCGATCTATTATTTGGATGGTTAGATTGATTTTTTACCTCCTAAATTTTATTTTTAAATTATTAATAAATTTCGATGTGAAAGCGTATATGTCGATACGGAGGCATATATTTTGATATACTACTTCGATTCTCAAATAGATTATTTCTATATGTTTCATTCGATGATATGGAGCTATAGACACCCCCAGTTCGTCATTTGAATGATTAGATTAAATTTTTACATCTTAAATTTATTTTAAATTATTAATAAATTTTGATACGAAAATATATTTGTCGATATGGAGACGTGTGTTTCGATATACTATTCTGATTTTTGAACAGATTATTTCTATATATTTCATTTGATGATCTGGAGCTATAGACACCTCTGGCCCATCGTTTAGATGGTTAGATTAAATTTTATCCTCTAGATCTTCTTTTTGGATTTAAATTTCGATACAAAAGCATATCTTTCGATACGGAAGTGTATCTTTAGATACACTCCTTTGATTTTTGAACAGATTATTTTTACATATTTCATTCGATGATACAGAGCTATAGATACCTCTAACCCATCAATTAGATAGTTAGATTGAATTTTTTGCCCCCAGATCTCCTTTCTCGACTCAAGCTTAAATATATAAAGCTTCTAAATATAAAAATTTAAAATAAATAAAAGAGTTTACTAATAGAATTATCTGATGTGATGGTTGGGACAACGAGCCTAACTGGTCATGCAACTATGGGTCTCAGAGAATCTTCTCGACCATATCATGGACGGCATCCTGAAAGCTCTGAGGTCGTTGGTTCAGAAGCCTCTGCATGATCTTCTCCATGTATGCATTACTCTAAGTCTGGGACATCGAGGTCTGTGACGATGTCGAAAAGTATCAAGCCACTAAAAGATCGAAGTTGTGGCCGAATCCTATGACCGGGCTCCTACTCACCCCTCTGGTGACCTTGAGCCATCCTTTAAGGTCAAAGAGGAGCTGACTAGATGAGTCATCATCGTGCCGTGCAATGATGTATTTTGCGTAATCTGTCTATACAGTTTAAAGTTCTAATATACATATCAGATTCTATAACAACTTCATAAATATAGTTTGAAATTCTTACCGTGATCTGTCATGACCTAAAATCTAAGTAATCACCAGTCCTCCTAGACTGGTGTGTAGCCTCCCACAATCATAACTGGCTTGGTGGATGATTTAGCTGTCGTGTCTATAATAAGTAAATAATAAAATTAAATTAATTAAAGCATACATATAAGAATTTTTATAGTTTAGTGAAGAGTTTGGATATAGATTTCTTACCAGTTTGTCGGTCATAATATATGCGTCGATAGAGCCACTCGTGGGTCTGATCGGATCCTGTTAGGTGGCCCAATTCTGTCGGATCTTTTGCCACCTACTGGAGTACTTCTCACTGCTCCACTAATCACAGAGGGCCTCCCATATGTCCATCTGCATCTGGTGATCTCTGTAGGACCTCCAGTCTGATGTTGACTGGGAACCAAATGCTCGATGGCAGATTACCTAAGGCTATATAGCCCATCGCGAACAAAAGTTGAGTTGACTTGGCAGGCATGCCAACCACAGAATTTTAAAGTTTCAGATCATATGAGCATTCTTTTCGTTATTCTTCCTCTCAATTTATGTAGGCACCCTTCCATCATAGTCCTCTATGGCATGACAGCCTTTACCATGGATTTTGAGGAGTACTAGGCTACTCAAAAGATAAACTATACTGCACATATCATATATACATGTAAATAAAACCTGATCTTGATAGTATTGCATGAAACATCAATAAATCAAATCAATTTTATTTTGATTTATTAGATGTTAGAATCATGCATTTATGTTCACGTCAACAACCTAGCTCTGATACCACTAAAAGTTTGTAGGTAGTTTCATGCATGTAATTCAAAATTTATTTTGAATCTTAATGCAGCGAAATGAATCTAGATTAAACACTTCAATCTAACATGCATTAGATCTAATCTAAAAACTACCTAAGCAAGGATCTTATGATTTTACATAACATGCATAATTTGAAATCTAAAATTAACAACATAAATCGTATCTACAATGTAGATTATATCTACTATGAAGTTGAGATCGGATCTCTATATCTGAACGTGGATCGATATACGCCGCAGCTGATAACCATGGATTTATCAGGTTCTTTAAAGTGCACAGCAGCCAAATAGATGGGACGTCGACTTGGGGACGTGGATGCGGAGATGAGGGCGTAGGGATGGGCCGCGAGAAGGCGATGTGGATCGGTGCTTAGGGTTGGCTGATGGGCAAGGCCGTAGGGTTGGGCCGCGAGATTGGGCCGGTGGGCTGGCTGGGTCGGGGTGGTGGGGCTGGGGGCAGCAGGGCAGGGGCCGTGGGGTAGGGCTACTGGACTCGAGGAGGCAGGAGGCGGCTGGGGGCTTGAGGAGGTAGGAGGCGACCTGGGGCTTATGGCTGGGGGCTCAAGGAGGCAGGGTCGGTCGGGTGCTCGAGGAGGTGGGGCTCGGGGAGGCGGTCGGGGCTCAAGGAGGTGGGGAATGAGGGGTGGTGGGGGATTGGAAGCGGGTTAAAAGGGGTGGAAGAAAATGAGGGGTGGGGAAAACGAGGGCATGAGGGCAAAAATGAGGGCATGCAGGGGAGAAATTTTTTTTTGATTTTGGATAGACTATTAGCGACGGCACTTTCCATCGCTAATGCCGTTGCTAATACTATTAGCGACGACATTCCTGTCTCTAATGCCATCGCTAATAGTTTTTAATTTTTTTAAAAATTATAATTAAATTTTGAAACCTATTTTAATCACAGCAATACATAAATCGCTACTATATATATGTGGCAGTGGTTGCGCAACAGCTGCGATAGACCTATAATAACAGTTATTATACAACCGCTGTTATAAAAGCAAAATATAAATTATTTTCTTATTTTCTTTGAATATAATATAATTTTAAAATCTAAAGTCTATCTTCACTATTCATTATCTAAATAATTACTGTTATGATATCTTTATAGAAGATCACCTCGATTCGGTAGTCCTAGCTATGTCAATCAATAAAATTTAATTTTGATGGTCATGAATGACTGCATAATGATCTAATAGATAAAGATCACCGATGGATCTAAAAATTTATAATAATAATCTTGGTGATATTTATAGTATACTATCAAAATTTTACTTCAATCAAACATCATTATCATGATCAATTTAGCATAAAATAATTTCAGCTATTAATAAAAAATGAATGATCAAAAAGTCAAGTGGCATCTAATTAAGATAATTTTTAGATAAATAATCTTTGTTAATACTTTAATCATTTATATGGTGATGATCATAAAATTCAAACCATGCATATATGAACCATCTATATTAAGCAGATCTTATAAAAGCACAAGTATAATTACTTAAGAACTTTAGGAATGAGTATCAAGAGACATATGATTTTAGATTGTTTATATATGTGTGGTTTGAATTTTACGATCACCACCATACAAAAGATCAAAGTAGTAGTAAAAATAATTTATCTAAAAAATCATCTTATAATCGGATGCCGTTCGGCCTTTTGATCACTTATTTTTTATTTAATGATCCAAATAATTTCATACTAAATTGATCATGATATTGATATCTGATTGAAGTAAATTTTAATAGTGTGCTATAAATATCATCAAGATTATCATTACAAATTATCAAATCTATCGGTGGTCTCTATCTATTAGATCATCATGCAGTCATTCATGACTGTCGAAATTGAATTTTATTGATCGACATAGCTAGGGCTATCGGATCAAGATGATCTTTTATGACGATACTTTGATGATAATTATTTAAATAATTAATGAATGATAAAATAAAATAAAATATTTAAATTTAAATTATATCATATTCAAAAAAATAAAAAAATTATATGCTGCATTAAGTATTAGCGACGGTAGATATCTTCTTTAATACTCCTCCTACCATCGCTAATAAGTTTAATAAATAATTTTTTTATTATTTACGACGGTGAGTTCCATCGCTAATACTACTGTCACTAATTATTTGCACCGTTGCTAATGCTATTTGCATCGTTGCTAATACTATTGCTAATAGTGTCATTGCTAATAAGTATTAGAGATGACAATTACCATCGCTAATACTCTTTTTCTCATCGCTAATAATTCAAATAAATATTTTTTTTTGATGACTAAATCCGTTGCTAATAGTGCCGCCGCTAATGTTTATTAACGATGGCACTTGCTATCGCTAATACCATTTCTGTCATCACTAATAAGTTTAATAATATTTTTTTGTGATAGTTTTTTTTGTCGTGATTGGTTGTCGATAAAAATAACTATTAACAATGGTAAAAATACCGTCACTAATAGTCGTGGATAAATTAATTATTAGTGATGAAAAAATTACCGTCAGTAATCCCGTTGCTAATACCTTAATTTTTTGTCGTGAGTCGCCATATCGGGCCCTCATCACAGGGCTCCACAAACACTCAGGCTGCATAAGGAACCTGACCGCAGGTCTGGAGAGCATAGCCTCCCTCCTGATCCAAAGGGACTGGATCCTAAGGCCCCCATCATGCACTGACAAGCACACCACATCCCAAGACAATAGATGGACCCCCTTGCCTCCCTATCGCCGACCCCACAAGAAGTTTCAGAACTACTAATCCAAGCTCTTGAGTGTAGAGCAAGGCACCACAATGTTCGCCATAAGGTAGATTGGGATAGAGCTCAGCATCGATCTAACTAGGTTAGTCCTCTCCATTATAGAAAGGGTATTGGCTTGCCAGTCATCGAGACACTCTCAGATCCTCTACTCCAACGGCCTGCGCTCAGCCCTTCGGAGCCTCTGCCCCATAATGGAAACCCCTAAGTAAGTGGGGGCCCTGCCTGCTTAAGGATCTCCAATTTCTCACGGATCATCTGCTTCACCCAGGGCTGCGTTCTCGGACTAAAGGTGATGGTTGATTTTTGGAGGTTCACCAACTGGCCAGACACCCTGCAATAGACCTCCACAATGGTCGCAAAGGACCTTATGTTCGGAGGCAAGGTCCGACCAATTAACAAGCAGTCATCTGCAAAAAGAAGATATGACAAAGGCAGCCTCTCGAGGCAGGCCAATAGGGCTCAAGCTCAGTCTGCTGGAACACTCCTTAGAGAGAGCAAGAGAGGGCATCCGCATACAAAATAAACAAGTAGAGGGAGGGAGGGCACCCTTGACGTAAGCCGTCAGTCGACTGGAAGAAGTCCATTGGAGCACCATTGATCAGAATAATGAAGCTCGAGGTCTCCACACAGTCCATAATCCAGGAGATCCGTCTGTCACAAAAGTTGAGGACGAGGAGTGTCCGACGTAGGAATAACTAGCTCATCTGATCATAGGCACACTCTATGTCCAACTTGATTTCCATCAAGCTACGGTGTATAGATGCATGCTGTTGATCATGCATGAACTCCTGAGCGAGCAAGATGTTGTTGGTGATGCATCGCCCTCTGACAAAATATCCTACTCCGAACTAATCAGACGAGGGATCACCGGCTTCAGACGCCCGACCAGGACCTTTGCACACACCATGTAGAGCGTTGTGCATAGGCTGATCAGCCTGAAGTGGCTCGGAGTAGATGCATCAAGTCTCTTCAGAATAAGAGTAATTAGTATCTTCTTCCAGTCTTCTGGGATGCCTCTAGAATCAAACATCACCTACACAGCCTCAACAACCTCCCCCCAATAATGGGCTAGTACTGTCTGAAGAAGAACGATGGAAATCCATCAGGTCCAATGGCTTTATCTTGCCCGAGAGATCAGAGGGCCCTCAGTACCTCCTCAACTGACATCGGATGAGCCAAGGCCTCAGTCTTCTGATCAGAGATCTGCTTTGTCAGCTGAGACCCCTAGGGAGATCCTCATCGCTAAGGGGAGCGGTCTAGCAAGAGCTGAAGAACTGAAATATCTGTCCCTTGATCTCCTCTCCCTTGTGCACCACTCTGTCATCCTCCTCCCTCAGCTATTTGATGTGGTTGGCCACCTCCGGATTATCGTCGATTGATGAAAAAATCTAGTATTACAATCACCATCCCTGATCCACTGAATCCTGGACCTCTGCCTCTATATCATCTCCTGTTGCCTTAAAAGGGAGTGGTGGGTAGACAATCTGTGTCGGAGCAACCTCAGGTCATGCTCTTAGAGACCCCCTATTTGGTCCTCTCTCAGTTGTATTTTCAAGATGTCTGCCTCCACCTCCTCGATCCCCTTGGATATATCGCCAACCTCCAGACAACTCCACCGGGTGAGCATCCACCATGCCAACTCCAATCTCCTGATCATCAGATATCTCGCATCATCCCAAATTGACATCCGCCATACATCCATGATTAAGTCCCAACCTCTGGGGTAGAAAGTCCAGAGCTTCTCGAACCTGAATGGGGCTATAGAAAAGCAGAAGCCATCAGTCATAATCAGCAGTGGGCAATGGTCTGAAGCAATCCTCGGGAGATGCTGCACATAGTGCCCCAAAAAATGCTAGAACTAGATGGTGGTGGCCATTCCCGATCATCCTCTCTCAAACCCTAGCGCTCCAAGTTGATTGTTACACTAGATGAACCTAGGCCCAGCATAGCCAAGGTCGATGAGGCTAGAGTCGCCAATGAAGTCTCTAAACTCCCTAGAGTCGATGCTATCTACATACTGCCTACCTCCCTGAAAGAAATCGATAGTCCTATGCATACAATTTTTAAAATTTGTAAGCAGAACGTGATAGATTAAACTATTTAATCTACATTACATCTACAAGATCTAATCTAAAGTATGATATCAGAATCTATAACATGATTAAATATGTAATTAAAATATGAAATTAATAAAAATTTGCATTGATCACATTGATGCCCTAGATCAGATCTAATTGTTAGATCTTGATCAAATGAGTTTAGAACTCATTACCTTTGCATGGGTCGATAAACACTATTGCTGATCACGTGGATCTAAGATCTCACTCGATGTCGTGAAACTATACAGGATGTCCGACCTCTATGAATGGTCCATATGAAGTCCTCAAGCATTGATCAACCTTTTCGGGAGTGCTAGCTCACGTAAAGACTTCTAGACTGTTGATCTGATTCTCCTTCTTCGATTAACTCAGACCCTTTCGATGTCAAAGACAGACTAAAAGAGGAGGTAGATGGTAGAAGAAAGTTAGAGAAACTCCTTACACACCAACAACTTGGCCACCACCCCACATCCTCACACCCCAAATTGATGTTTGGCCCCTCTTTCTCTCAAGTATCTCATGGTAAAATCTTAGCAATTTTCAGTGCACAAAGGAAGGCCTTTTTATGCTTACCGAATTAGAGGAGATGGGATAGGACTAGGATTCAAATAAATTTGAATTCAAAACTGCTTTGAATTCAAACTCTTTCAGATTTAATCCACATCTAATCCCATCCAAAGGAGGGCCGAACAAGAGGATTATGCATTGGAAAAATCACAGGAACAATTCCCTTTTGTTGCACAAATAAGACCCCTTCACAAGTTGGTCAGCTAGGGTGGATAAGGATGAGCTAGGGTTTCAAATGCAAATCCTTTTGAATTTGAATCATAACCAACTTATGCCTATCAATTGTGGGTGACAACCAGAGATATTTGTTGGAGTTTTTCTCATTCACAAACTAGCTTTGTGTGATGAGAATTGGTGTGTTGAAGAGATGTGGGCAGAAGGGAGTAGTCCAACTAATCTGGACTCTTAGTTTTAATTATTTGGTTCTTAGTTAAGTTTCATCCAAACCCAATTTGTTTAGATCCAAAAAGAGATGAGTTAATCTAATCCAATTAGATGCCTAAACTCCTAATCTAATTAGGAATAGGTTGAACCTAAGCCTTGATCAAATCGGGGCTTAACCTCTCTTAGCGATTAGGTCATCCCATAACCTAATCGGATTTGACCTAATTGAATCTAATTCAATTAGATATGATCCAAACTTTAATGCTCAATCAATTGAGCTAATCAGCAATCTAATTACTAATTAATTTTCTTAAATTTTACTAACTATTAGCAAATAATTTTATTGCAATCATTGCATAAAGTTAATTATCAATCGTATTGATGATTTTATCCTTAAATAATTCTCAATCATCGATCAGCCATTTGATCGGAGAGAAACTTCTAATATGTGTGACCCCATGATTTGAACTTAAGTCGGTAGCATAGAAATAAATTTTTATATTAATTAAAGTGATCATCTAGTAATGGAACCTGACGACTGGATAGGTCGAATGATTGTAAAGCAACATTCAAGCACCTACTGGCATATGGTTACTATATAATTCATCCCTTTGACTCTAATGCTCAAGGAGACATAGGGTTTAACTATCAATCCGAGAATACTCATCCATATTGTATTTCAACCTTTCAAATCTATCACATGGATTATCTGAGCATAGGTTTTACTAAATTGAAATACAATGATGCATTAACTTTATAATCTGGAGGGGTCAATCTCATCTTGACTCACATACCGACTAACATAAGTACTTGACTGTGTCCAAAAATTTTCATCACTGAATTAAAATTTAGTTAGTCCAGCATTAAAGCACAGTGAGTTACTTATAAGTCACCATGGTGATCTTATGTCAGAAAGATACTTATATCCATACCCCTCGTGAGCTACTCTTGATAGTAGAGAACTCCACAATTGGTCACATTCAATGAGATATACTCCTATCTCTCATTTGTATGTCATACTAGTATCTCCATACTCTTTGATTAAGAAGATAACCAACCCATACAGCACACAACGACCTACACTAGATAATCGCTATCGTCCTAATAATAGCGTACCGTTTGGTCACGAATTGATTTAAGAACTAAATGATAAATCTTTTTTATCAATTAAATAATGCTAAGGACTTCATCACAATCCAGGAGTTCATAAAAGAAGATGTACATAACTTGTGATGAAGAAGCCAAATAACTTTTATTATTGAATAATCTATATACAATTACATATAAGAGTTCAACTGTCAACAGGCTGACGATTGGTTCTGAGACATAATTTTCAATAACTCCCATTTGGATTAAAGTCAATCAATACAGTATCGTATACCTATATTCAATTTATGATCATTAAACTCCTTGACACTGAGGACTTTAGTGAATGAGTCGGTCAGATTTTTTTTTTATCAATTTTTGAAAGTTCGATGTCATCTTGATCCACAATCTTCCGAATCAGGTGGTAGCGGAGCAAAATATGCTTGATGTGCTAATGTGACTTTGGCTCCTTCACTTGAGCAATAGCAGCAGTGCTGTGCAATACAGCAGGATCAAACCATCAATAGTGGATGCCACTCCGAGCTCGTTGATGAACTTCTGCAATCATACAGCTTTCTTTGCAGTATCGAATGTCGCGATGTATTCCACCTCGCAAGTTGAGTCAGGCATAATGTGCTGCTTGAAACTTTTTCAGTAGATCACTCCATCACTTAGGATAAATATGTATCCTGACACGCTCTTGCTATCATCACGATCTGATTGAAAATTGAAGTCTGTAAATTTTACAAGTTTTAAGTCAGATTCTCTGTAAATAAGCCACTGGTTCTTAGTATTTCTCAAATACTTAAGGATGATTTTTATAACTTTTCAGTAGTTCTCCCTCAGATCAGACTGATACTTGCTCACTATCCCGAATGAGTAGGCAATATCTAGTCTCGTATATATCATGGTGTACATGATGGATCCCACTACTGAAGTATATGAAATCCGACTCATATGCTCTTTTTCTTGAGAAATTGTCGAACAATCCCTCTTTAAAAGAAAAATTCCATGGTCTATCTGTAAATAGCCTTTCTTAAAATTCTCATACTAAACTGCTTCAGTACGGTATTGATGTATGTAAATTAAAATAATCCAAGCAACCTCTTCGATCTATCTTTATAGATCTTCATCTCCAGGATATAGGATGCTTCTTCCAAATCCTTTATAGAGAACTATAATGACAGCCAAACCTTTATTCCTTGTAATGTAGGGATGCTATTCTGATTAAGAGAATATTATCCATATACAAAATAAGAAATACTACCATAAATTACTAACCTATTTGTAAATACAGAATTCTTCTCTATTCTTAATGAAGCCATACATTCTGATCATCTTGTCAAAATGTATGTTCCAACTCTGAGATGCCTACTTTAATCCATAAATGGATCTCTGAAGCTTGCATATCTTAGACTCATCTGTCGATGTGAAACTTTCAGATTGTATCATATATATCTCTTCTTCCAGCTCTTTATTTAAGAAATAATTTTCACATCTATTTATCAGATTTTATAGTCCAGATGTACCATTATCACAAGCATAATCTGAATGGATTTTAGCATTACTATAGGAGAGAACATCTCGTCATAGTCAATACCATAACATTGACGATACCCCTTAACAATTAGATGGACTTTATACGTCTCCACCTTCCCATCTGTGCCCCTCTTCCTTTTGAAGATCTATTTACATCCTATGAATTTTATTCCTTCAGGTGGATTAACTAATTTTCATATATCGTTAACCTTCATGGACTCCATTTTGGACTTTATGACCTCAAACCACTTATCAGAGTCAGATCTCTACATTGTATCCATGTAGGTGATCAGATCTTCGTCGTTCTCATCGAATTCAATAGGATCACCATCCCAGATCAAGAAACTATAATATCTGTCCAACTGATGCGATACTCTACTGGATCTCCTCAAGGATGCCTCTACAATGGGCTCTAGATTTGATCTATCAAATCTAATTTTATGGGTTAATTAGATTGTATCAATTCTTCTACCTGTCGAACTTCATCAAGTTCAACTTTAGAGGCATCAGTTCCTTCCCTAAGGAACTCTCTTTCCAAACAGGATACCTTATTGCTGACAAATAGCTTTTGTTCATCAGCAAATAGAAGTAATATTCCTTAGTTTCTTTGGATATCCTATGAAATAACACTTATCAGATCGAGATCCAAGCTTATCAATTTACAAATGCTTGATATAAGCTGGACATCTCCAGACCCTAAGAAAAGAGTGTCAAACTATGCCCAATCTATATCTCATATGGAGTCTTTGCAACTGATTTGTTCGAAATCCTATTCAGTATATAACAAGCTGAATCGAGTGCATATGTTCAAAAAGAGATAGGCAGACTAGCAAAGCTCATCATAGACCGATCCATGTTCAATAAGATTCAATTTTTCTTTTCGAGATGCTATTATATTGTGACATCTTAGGAGGAGTCTATTATGAGAGAATCTCATTCTCTCCTAGATATACCAGAAACTCATTGAAAAGGTATTCATCTCCTCGATTAGATTGAAAAGTCTTAATACTTTTTCTAGTTTGTTCCTCTACCTCATTACAAATTATTTGAACTTTTCAAATGATTCAAACTTGTATTTCATCAAGTTGACAAACTTATACTTAGATAGGTCATCAGTACACATAATGAAATAGTAATACCCACCTCTAGCACTGATGTTCATGGATCCACATACATCAGTATGTACTTGATCCAAAACTTCATTGGCTTGTTACTTTTCCAGTAAAGGTGAGTTAGTCATCTTTCTAAGAAGATAAGACTCACAGGTTGGTAATAATTCACAATTATTGACTTCGAAGATATCCTCTTTACTTAACATATTCATCCTATTCTTGTTTATATGACCGAGCCTATAATGCCAAGGATAGGCATCCGTGATATTATCTACTCTAAGATATTTATTTGGTTGTACATTATACTAACATA
Source organism: Elaeis oleifera (assembly GCA_000441515.1). Taxonomy (NCBI): domain Eukaryota; kingdom Viridiplantae; phylum Streptophyta; class Magnoliopsida; order Arecales; family Arecaceae; genus Elaeis; species Elaeis oleifera. The sequence continues at coordinate 191,696 of KE505653.1, forward strand.
CTATGACAATATGTAAATACCATTTCTTAGTTGTCCACGCATGATTATGACACCATTTATAACGTCATCACAAAAATCACTCTTAATTGAAAATATAAATCTATCTTTGGCCAAAAGGTCTATCAAAATTATGTTCATAAAAAAGATAGATAATAATGATAGTCACTTAAAACAATATTATTAAAATTGAAAATTAGCTTGATAATTCCTAAAGCTAGGACTAAACATGACTTCCATCTCCCACGTTCAGAAATCTCTCATTATTTCTAAATTTTCTACTAATCTGAAGCTCCTACAATAAATTACGGATATGAATTAAACTTTCGATATCCAATACCCAGATAGTAGTATCACAGACAGAAAAATTATAAGGTGTTATCATGTAAGCATTATGATCAGCAATCGATTGTTTATTTCTCTTTTTTAGCCTATTTGGGTTAAGGGACGCTTTTGTTTGACTCTGATCTGCTTCAGACTTTTTGACCTGATCGGGCTTAAGAACAATATTCAACTTCTGATATTGGCTATCAGAGTTGGGTCCCATAAGCATGTCACTGTCCAACAGTGAGCGGAACGACAAACTACTAGCCATAATTATGAAAAAAAATTAAGATCTATTTAGTATATGAATTATTAAACCTAAAGATATGGATTTTAGTCTAAAGATTCTTTTACTATTTTATACGAGCCTCTACCTTCAATTTGAGGAATTATCTTAATTTGTGTGTACTAGAATCCACGCAGACTACATACGATTCTGAAGAAAACTCGACCAACCCATGTGCATCTGTGGATAGATTTTTAATCAATTATTTTTTAAATAATTTTAGTAATTGATTTTACCCCAGGTATCTTTTCAGTAGGTGAAGGCCTCCACTGAAAGTCTCGATTAGGTCCAACCACTAACATGACAGAACTCGATCCATCTGACAAACGAACACTACAAGGAAAGAGATTTTAGCGATAAATTATTTATGATAAAAAATTTTTTATCGTAAATAACAATATCAACGATAGTAAAAATTTTATCGATAATAAAAAATTATTTACGATGAATTAATATTTTTATCATAATAAAAATAATTAGTGATGAAAATAAAATTACATCGTAATAAATGAAATATTATGATGAAAATTTTCATCGTAAATAATAAAATATTTTTGTACAGAAATATTAGCGATGAAAATATTTCATCAAAAATATTAAAAGTTTTTTTGATGAAAAAGGTATTTGCGTCATCAATAAAACTTATTTACGATAAATTTTTTTCATCACTAATAAGTCAAAAAAATTAAAAATTTGATATTTTCAATTATTTGTGATGTAAATTTTCATCGCAAATAATTCCACTATTTACGATGAATAATGATTTTGGGTCGAAAATTAAGTATATTAACGATGGCTATTTCATCATTAATAGTTTAAAAAGTTAGCTAAATTAAAAATTTAAAATATAATAATTATTTATGATAAAAATATAACATCGTAGATAACAGGTATTGATGATGAAAATATTTTTATCACTAATAGATTTATTATCGATAAAATATTCTTTTCATTGTAAATTAAATTTTTTAAAAATTTAAAATAAAAGATAATTTGTGACAAAAATACCATCGTAGATAATAGAATATTGGTAATAGAATATTATATTTCCATCAAAAAATGGTAAAAATTTATGATGAAATATTTCATCACAAATAACTAAGAATTTAAAAAATATAAAATTTTAAAAGTAAATTATTTGCTACTTAAAAAAATTTTCATCGCTAATAAATAATTTTTCATGATAAATTTTTACTCGCAAATAACTTCTAAACGAAGAACTAGCCATCTTATTAATGATGAAAATATTTTTATCGCTAATATATCGTATTACTGTCGCAAATCATGGATTATTAACGATGAATTATTTTTGTCGCTAATATTTTTAAAAAATAAATAAATTTAAATTCAGAAAACTAAACTATAGTGATGCAATTGATTTTTTCATCATTAGAATAGCTTTTAACAATGGATTACTTCATCGCTAATAGTTAAAAAATTTTCATAAAATTTAAAAAATCTTTCATATTGAAGGATATATATTATAATAAATATTATTATATTTATAAAAAAATTATAAGATAGTTTTAAAAATAATATGTGTAAAAAAAATTATGTAGAATATCAAGATATATGTATATAAAAGGCACGTGAAAATCATGGCCTATAAAAATTATGTTGTCGTAAATGTTGGGGCATGGGAGGGTCGAAGTGGATGGGGTTGATGAAGGCATACTCGAGGTGATCCAGAAATAAGATAGATAAATATTAATTTGTTTAGTGCAAGATATAAAATACTATTCTATTTATATTATATAAAGTAACATATAATTTTGTATATATAAATCAATATATAATATTGGTTTGGAGTAAAATGAGTACGTCGATTAAAATCTTTTCCTATCTTTGTTTGATTAGTTCATTTTATATTTTGAGGTTGCCCTATCTAAAATACCCTTAGACCCCCAAAAGCAGAGGTAAGATTTGATCTTATTTCAGTTGATCCAACAACCAAAGACTTTACCAACTTAATATGTGTGTACACATGCATGCGCGCGCGCACACACACACATATATATATATAGACACACATATATACATACATATATATATATATACACACACACACATATATCACATATATCGTTGCATTATCCAAATTAAAAATTTTTTTTGAACGATTATTAGCGATGGAATAATATTTTCACTGCTAATTATGTAACTAGCGACGAAAAATATTATTTCGTTATAAATAATATTTTCCCGGGATGTAAATTTTTCAATGGAAATTTTTTTATTGACGGGAATTATTAGCGACAGAAAAAATTGTACGTCGCTAATAAGGGTAATAGAGATGAAAATATATTTTCATCACAAATATTTTTTATTTACGATGAAAATTTCGTCGCTAATATCCTCCGTCCCTTCACGTCCCATCCAAGACCTACTTTTCTTCCTCTTCCCCCCCACCGGCATTCTCCCTCTCCCGCAATCTTCTCTCCCTCTCCCGTGCGGCCTCCTTGCCTCCAACATCCCTTCGGGTTCCTCCACTGTCTGGAGCTCTTCCGCCGCCGCCGCCGCCGCCGCCGCCGTCGAGGTGAGTCATGTTGTGTTTTTTTTATTTTTGGATTGTGTTCGGGCCAGGGAAGGGGATGGAGAATGGTGCCGGGCCACCATGCCGCGGCCGGCATGCCGGGCACGGTGCCTGTGTGCCGGGGATGGCCGCTCGGGTCAGGACGGCGGTTCGCGGTCGTGTGGGACCTGCGGGCCACTGCCACACTGCGGCTGGCATGCCGCGGCCGGCGTGCCGTTGACGGCCACCTTGGTCGGGACGGCGGGCCCGTCTGCCTGTGTGTCGGGCCTGCATGCCGGGACCGACGTGCTAGGCACAGTGCTGGCGTGCCGGGGATAGCCACTTGGGCCGGGATGGTGGCCCGCGATCGCGTGGGCCTGTGGGCCTGCGGGTTGCGGCCATACAGTGGCGACGTTCCGCGGTCGGCGTGTCGGGGATGGCCGCCTAGGCCGAGACTATGGGCCTGCATGCCTGCGTGTTGGGCCTGCATGCCGGGACTGGCGTGCCAGGCATGGTGCCGGCGTGCCGTGGCAGCGTGTTGCGGCCGGCGTAAGTGCCGGGCCTGGGCTGGGCGGGTGGTCGGGCTGGATCGGGTCGGGTCGGGCTGGGGCTGGGCGGGTGGAGTCAGGTCGGGTTGGGCCGAGTCGGGCTGGGAAGGGCGGGTCGGGCCGGGTCGGGTAGGGCTGGGGCGAGTTGGGTGGAGGTCGGGTCGGGTCGGGTCGGGCTGGGGGTGAGTCGGGTGGAGCCAGGTCGGGTCAGGTGGAGCTA
>KE505653.1:196654-208127 GCA_000441515.1 Elaeis oleifera
AAAAATATATAATTAACAGTGACGAAAAATTTTTCATCGTAAATAATTATTAGCGATGTAAAATTTTATCGAAAAAAAGATTAATTACGATGTAAATAGTAGTCGCTAAAGTTTTTTAATATTATTTTTTCATTAAATAAAATTTTTTGCGATAGAAAATTTCCATAGCTAAAAGCGAATAATAGCAACGAACATAGTTTCATCGCTAGTATATTATTAGCGACTGTTATTTTCATCGTAAATTATTTTTTGGTTAAATAAGTTTTTTATTTTTATTTTTATGATGAAAATATTTCATCGCAAATAACTGTTATTTGCGATAAAAAAAATTTTCATTGTAAAATATTATCAACAACGATATTTTTCGCGACAAAAGTTTAGCGATAAAATTTTCATCACTAATTATTATTAGCGACGAATTTGGCTTATTAGCGACGAAAATTTTTTGTAGCTAATAACTTATTTTCTTGTAGTGGAATGATCAGGCCTGAGAAAAGCTCGGCCAACCTAATCACCATCGGAAAGACATGATTGAGTCATCATATTATGAATAATAATTTTAATAGCAGATAAGCATCAGGCCTTTGGGCTTCCAATGATTATTAGATTAAGAGACCCATTATCACCCAACTTAATGGAAGGCTATGACCTAGTTATCTCTATAACTATTTCATTTTATAGACCTAATAATTTAGAAGATTTGGTTAACACATTTTAAGAAAGAAAGAGATTGACCAGCTAATCATTATCCTCCCACTGACTTCATCAAGTCAGATTAAGGAAACTAGATGCAAGCTGGTCCAACCAACAAGTTGCAAATCCCCACTAATTTCAACAAGTCATTAAAGAGGACCAAAGACAAGCTGGCCTAACTAACAAGTCGTAAGTCCTCCCACTGATTTGACCAAATCATGAAGAGAACTATAGATAAGTTGAACTAGGGGCACCTAAATCAGTTATACTGACTTCCTAGGTAGCATGGATCAATCCCGAATCATTAAGCAATCTGATCAAAATATAATTCACTATGTTGGCCAGATAAGTGAGATTGGTTGGAGGGATATGCCATTAACTCATCATGGACTCAATCTAGGTGAGTAGTTCTTAATTAATGACCATCAATTAAGACTATCAAACTTATCTTAGACACCAACTGGTTAATTAGTTTCAATTCGATCAGCCTATAGACTTAGGTTTGACCGTTGAGTTAAAGATCAAGTTCCATTTGGATCTAATCAAAGATATAGACTTGACCAACTACAACTGCTGTATTGGCTCTAGAGAAATTTTGATCTAATTCAACTTTTGGTTAGATATAATCAATTCTCTATTTAGTCCATTTGATTCTTTGATTCTAATCCTAGGTCTAACTCAATTAAGAGGATCTGACTATGCTAACCCATAACCAATATTTATATAAATGACATTAGATCTTTAATTCACAATTCTAGATCCAATCATTCAACTTAACTTTCAATTAAGTATATGGTTTAGGTTAGGTTTGAAATAATTTAATTTATAAATAATTTACAATGATTTTATGCAAAGTTTTTTTATTCTAAAATTGGGTCGGCTCATTCTTGGACTGAGTTGGCTTACTTCAGTGGGTCGACTAAGTCTGTGACTTGGTTGACTCATTGTTAATGAATACTAACTATTACTTTCATCCTGTGGCAACTGGCTTGGCTCAGTTAGCACTGAGCTAATTAAATTAGAGGACTGACTTGGTTGACTCATTGTTAATGAATAGTAACTATTACTTTCATCCTGTGGCAACTGGCTCGGCTCAGTTAGCACTGAGCTAATTAAATTAGAGGACTGAGTCAGCTCATTTCAAAACTAAATCGGCTCAGTAGACATGCCAGCAAGTTTCACAATGTTTCAGATCAAAAAAATACTATATAAACTGAAATAAAATCAATCATAAATTATCTTTAAATTATATTTAAATTTTTATGATTTTAAATTTATTTTCATGATTAAATAATTTTAATCATCAAGATTAGATGTTACTACTTTTGTACAGCTTATATCACATATAATAATCCTAGGGTTTCAGATCTAGGGTTTTGTAGAAAATAAATTTTCTTTCATAATTTTCTTCATCGGATATAATCACATGACATCCCTACATACTATAAGAGAATCCCATCGAATAGGATGCGAGGATCTTTAAATCCTACTTTTCTCTTATGAGCGGATAGGCCTGGTGACCAATCCAATCAGAGTACTTGATTAATCAGTCATCTAATCTAATGCATATCATATATGTAACTGATCTAATATCAGATCTTAGCATAAACATCATTAGATCTAATCTAAATAACAAGATTTTAGATCTTAAGAATATAAAAATCATGTTATACGACCTATGGCTCTGATACCAATTGAAAGAAATTGATAGTTCTATGCATGCAATTTTAAAATTTTAAGTGAAATATGATAGATTAAACTATTTAATCTATATTATATGCACAAGATCTAATTTAAACTATATTATCAGGATCTATAATATGATTAAATATATAATTAAAATCTAAAATTAATAAAAACTTGTATCGATCACATCGATATCCTAGATCAGACTAACTGTTAGATCTTGATCAGATAAGTTCAAAACTCATTACCTTTGTGAGGGTCGATGAACACCGCAACTGATTATGCAGATCTGAGGTCTTGCTCGATACTGTGCCACCGCACTCGATGTTCAGCCTCCATGGATGGTCCACACGAAGCCCTCTATCACCGATCAGCCTTCTCGAGAGTGCTAGCTTGCATAGAAGACTTCTAGACTGCTGATTTGATTCTCTTTCTTTGACAACTTAGACCCTTTCGATATCGAAGATGGACTAAAAGAGGATGTAGATGGTGGAAGAAAGTTAGAGAAACTTCTTTCTCTGATTTGGGTCTCTCTCTCCCAAAACCCTAACGCCTAGGGCCTAGAAATCTCATCTAAGAGGAGATGATCTCCGCTATACTCACATGCCAACAACTTGGCCACCCACCCCAGATCCTCACACCCCAAACTGATGTTTGGCCCCTCTTTCTCTCAGGTATCTCACAGTGAATCTCAGCAATTTTTAGCACACAAAGGAAGGCCTTTTTATGCTTGCCGAACAAGAGGAGATGGGACAGGACTAGGATTAAATTGAATTCAAATTCAAAACTATTTTGAATTCGAACTCTACCAGATTTAATCCACATCCATTCCCATCCAAAGGAGGGTCAAACAAGGGGTATTGGGTATTGAAAAAATCATAGGAACAGTTTCCTTTTGTTGCACAAACAAGACCCCTTCATAAGGTGGTCGGCTAGGGAGAATCAGGATGAGCTAAGGTTTCAAATTCAAACCCTTTTGAATTTGAATCATAACCAACTTATCCTTGTCAATTGTGGGCAACAACTAGAGGTATTTGCTAGAATTTTTCTCATGCACAAAATAGCTTTGTGTGATGAGAATTGGCATGTTGAAAAGATGTGGGCAGAAGAGAGTAGTCCAACTAATCTGGACTCTTGGTTTTAGTTATTTGGTTCTTAATTAGGTTTCATCCAAGCCCAATTTGTTTAGATCCAAAAAGAGATGAGATAACCTAATCTAATTAGGTTCCCAAACTTCTAATCTAATTAGGAATAGGTTGAACCTAAGTCCTGATTGAATCAAGGCTTAACCTTTCTTAGCGATTAGGTCATCATATAACCTAATCGGATTTGACCTAATTGAATCTAATTGAATTAGACATGATCCAAACTTTAATGCTTGATCAAATTGAGCTAATCAGTAATTTAATTATTAATTAATCTTTTAAATTTACTAACTCTTAGCGAATGATTTTATTGGAACCATTGTATAGGATTAATTATCAATCGTGTTGATGATTTTACCCTTGAACGATTCTCAATCGTCGATCAGTCATTTGATCGAAGAGAAACTTCTAATGTATGTGACCCTATAGATTTAAACCTAAGCTGATAGTATAGAAATAAATTTTATACCTATTGAAGTGATCATCTAGCAATGGGATCTGACATCCGGACTGATCGAATGATTGCAAAGCAAAACCCAAAAACTTACTGGTGTATGATTATCGTATAATTTATCCTTTTGATCCTGCTGCTCAAGGCGACGTAGAGTTTAACTATCAACCCTAAAATAGTTATCCATATTATATTTCAATCTTTCAAATCCATCACATGGATTATTCGGATCCAGATTTTACTAATTAAAATATAGTGATGCATTAACTCCTATAATCTGGAGGGTCAATCCCATCTTGACTTATACACCAACTACCACAAATACTAGACTGTATCCAAAATTTTCATCACTGAATTAGAAATTCAGATAGTCCAACACCAAAACACAGTGAGTTACTTGCAAGTCACCATGGTGATCTCAGATCAGAGGGATATTTATATCCATACCCTTCACGAGCTATTCTTGACAGCAGAGTGCTCCATAATTAGTCAAGTTTAATGAGATGTACTCCTACCTCTCACCTCTATACTATATCAGTATCTCCACACTCTTTGATTAAGAGAATAACCAACCTATATAGTACACAAATACCTATACTTGATAATTGTTAGGATTTCATGCCTTGAGATTTAGTCTATACTGAGACCATAATGAGGTCTACAATGACAAACGAAGTCTGACGAGCCTAAGATCAGTCCAAATAGAGTATGGATGAAGAAGTTACCCTCGAAGGAAGTCTACATGGAGATTAGATCGTGGTGGAGGTCGGCGGTGGGCCGGTGGAGGCCGTGGTGGAGCGAGCGTGCATGCCGGCAGGGAGCGTAGAGCCCAGTGCACGAATGCATGGTGCGCGGCTTAGGCCCAGGTGGGTGCATGTGGGTGCAGCCCAGGCCGGCGCACGCAGGTGCGGCCCACACGGATCCTCACGTGGTCCACGTGCAGTCCCGCACGGATCCTCATGCGGTCTATGGGCAGACTGATCGGGCATTTTCCACCCGATTTCTCGTAGTTCACCATGGATCGGATGCATTTCGGAGGTGATTCTCATGCTCCACGATGGGTTCTCATGGATCAGTGCATGTTCGGATGGCTATAGATGATTTCAATCATGATCGGATGGTTGTCGATGGTTTCAGGGAGATCAGCGGGCATGCAACGTGCGATTTGGCATGATCCAATGATGTGGAAGTGTTGTCGGGTGTGATCCAATGGGGAGAGGTGTGTTTGGATGCTGGGAGAAGTTTGTCTCCGATACTGTTTGGGTTTAGGGCCTTTAAGAGGTCCAGTGGGTGAAACATCAGAGAAGGCAGCATGGCGTGGTGTGTTTGACTGAGGATCTAAAGTAGCAGCAGATCGAGGAGCTGATAGAGAGCAGAGGCAGGGGTGCTTCAGGCAGACTATCAGGTAGCAGAGAACAATCACTTCAAAGATTCAGGGGGTCTTCTTCTAGAGAGAGCTTTTGTGAGGGAGAGCTTCTTATGAGGGAGAGATTGGATGTATGAGGTTAAGGGTGTGATATCTTTTTATAATTTTTTTTCATAGTGAAGCTTGCATGCCCTATGGAGGTGAGTCTTTTGGCTGATTTACATATTTGATTATATTTTTATTTATTTTTTTTTTGCTTTCCGCTGTGATGCATGGTATCGAAAAAGTCCTATGGAGGTGGTGTCCTGACCAAACATCCCCAATAAGTGGTATCAGAGAGAGGCGATATTAAGATGCAGGTTACGGTGGTGGTGATCAAGATTGAAGATGGAGAAAACAGGCTCAATCAAGATGGAGATCAATCGGTTCGATGAAAGAGTAATTTTCCTTATGGCAGACAAGGGTGAAGGATGTGCTCATCCAGCAAAAATTGATTGATGCTCTCTTATGCGAGAAGAAGCCGACTACTATGAAAGTATAGGATTGGAGATAGCTACAGATGTAGGTGGTGAGTATCATCTGTTTACACCTAGTGGATGAGGTGGTGACCATGTGCTTGACGAATTTTCTCGATGGCGCTGTTCTACCAGCTGCGGATGACTGAGGGGTAGAGCATGCAGGAACATCTCAGCTACTTTCAGAAAATCTTTATTGACCTCCTCAGTGTTGGCGAGAAAGTTGAGGAGAAGGCCAGGGTGCCAGTTTTGCTAGCATCACTGCTCTCTTCGTATGAGTTCTTGGTGACTGCTCTTCTAGTAGGAAAGAGCACCATCAAGATGGGAGAGGTCACCACTGTAATTCTTCATAACAAGATTCTCGAAGGGAGAACCTAGCTTTGAGCTCAGGCGGCAGCTTAGCTTTGATGGTTTCTGGAGGAGTAGAAGGTGGCAGATGGAGTGATAGGAGATCACGACGAGGACGGTCCAAGTCCAGAGTGAGAGACTTGAGTAAGATCAGAATTATCGGTGTGACGAGTTGGGGCATCTAGCCAGAGATTGCTTTCAACTCAGAGATCGGATGAGAGCTACTACAGCTACGACTAGTAGCGAGTCAGAGGATGATGTTTAAAGATAACAAGGTATCTACTTCTTTTCAGTAGTGAATTTTAGATTTTACATACACCTATCATGTATGTTGCAGAGAGGAGCAGTTTGACTTCTTAGAGAGCAGTGAGGGTACTGTTTATCTGTCAGATGGATCGAGCTGTGCGATCAAAGATATCGAGATGGTTAGCTAGAGGATACATGATGGTGTAGTGAGGAGATTGGAGAAGGTCCAATATATATCTGATTTCAAATGAAATCTTATCTTACTGAGCAGATTGAATTCAAGAGGCTACAGAATAGTAGCTAGTGAAGAAATCCTGAAGGTGTTGCACGACGATAGGATTATTCTAGAGAGGAAGAAAGGATGAGAGGATATTTCTATCTGATGAAGAGCCCAGTGCGAGGTGGACCTTCAGGAGCCAGAAAGAGCCCAGAGCGTAGTGGAGCTCCAGATGAAGGTGGATCAAGCATGAGATACGAGACTCGAGAGGATGAGAGGTGATATCGTAGGGTGAGATTTTTATTACCGCAGGAGGATACCCCGAGCAGATCTCAGGTCAAGAGGAGCACAGCATATGATGGAGATGGGATTGAATGGCCTAGCTCTACTCTCATGTTTGTCCATCCATGATTAGTAGATAATTACCTCAGGACATAGGGGTGAGGAGATCCAGAAGCTCTCAGAGTTAGAAGAAGAATAAATATTGAGTCGAAATGGAGAGATTATTAGAATTTGATACTTTAAGATTCGATCTACACTGAGTCCACAGTGAGGTCCGTGATGACAAACGGAGTCCAACGAGCTCAAGATCAATCCAAACGGAGTTCGGATGAAGAAGTTATGCTTGAAAGAATTCTGCATGGAGATCAGAGCAGTGGATGCCGGCGGTGGGCTGATGAAGGTCGCGGCAGCACAGGGGCTGGCTATGAGTGCACGGCCTAGCATGGGGATGCATGGTGCGCGGCCTAGGCAGAGGTAGGCATGCGCGCGGGGTGGCCCAGGCCCAAGCGGGCGTGTGCAGGCACAGCCCATGTGGATCCTCACGTAGTCCATGCACGGTGCATGGATCGACCGTCCATGATGACTGTTGTGGACCGATCGGGTGTTTCCCACTCGATTTCTCATGGTCCACCATGGATCAAATGCATTTCGAAGGCGATTATCACAGTCCACGATGGGTTGTTATGGATCGATGCACGATCGGATGGCTACGGATGATTTCGATTGTGATCAAATGGTTGTTGACGGTTTTAGGGAGATCAGTGGATGTGTAGCGTGCGATCTGGCATGATCCAACAATGCGAAAGTATTGCCGGGCATGATCCAATGGTGAGAGGCATGTTTGGATGCTAGGAGGAGTTTGTCTCCAATATTGTTTGAGTTTTAGGGCTTTTAGGAGGCCTTGTGGGCGAAACATCAGAGAAGACAGCACGGTGTGGTGTGTTCGGCTGAGGACTCAGAGCAGCAACAGACTGAGAGGAGCCGATAGAGAGCAGAGGCAGGGGTGCTTTAGGCAGACTATCAAGCAGCAGACAGCAGTCGCTTCAGGGGTTTAGGAGATCTTTCTAGAGAGCTCTTTGTGAGAGAGAGCTTCTTGTGAGGGAGAGATTAGGTGTACGAGGGTTGAGGGTATGATCTCCTCTTATAATATTTTTTTCATAATGAAGCTTGTATGTCTCTTGGAGGCAAGTTTTTTAGCTGATCCACATATTTGATTGTGTTTTTATTTTATTTCTTCTTTCTTTCTACTGCGATGTGTGGTATCGAAAAGATCCTATGGAGGTGGTGTCCTAACCAAATATTTCTAATAATAATTGCTATCATCCTACTAATAGCATATTATTTGATCGTGAACTGATTTAAAGACTAAATAATAAATTTTCTTATCAATTAAAATAGTCTTAAAGACATCATCACAATTCAGGAGTTCATAAAAGAAGATGTACACAACTTGTGATGAAGAAGTCAAATAACTTTTATTATTGAATAATTCATATACAATTACATATAAAAGCTCAATCATCAACAGGCTGTCGATTGGCTTGGGACACAATTCCCAACACTCCCATCTTCTCATGTGGCCCAACTATATAGTTGAAATCTCCAGCAACAAGAGATGGAAGGCTCTGCACAAGCAATTTAGAGATCTCGGACCAGAGCACCCTCCGCTTCCTATACTAGGTGCTCACATAACATCGGAGAGAAGCCAAAGGCCACCGATCTACTCAGAGATAACCAAGGCCACCTACTGCTCACATCTATGAAACGCATCCATTCTGACCAAGTCACAACACCAGAGAACCATAATCCCCTTGAGAGACCCCTAGACACCACCATGTAGGAACACCACGCAAGCGGGATTTGATGCCCCTCGCCCGGGCAAGACTTGCCCTAGAGAGTCGGGTCTCGAGTAGGACACAGATATCAGGGTCATGCTGCTAGATGATCCTTCCGAAAGTCATACAGAAGGAGAGCTTCCCTGCCTCCTGGCTATTCCAAATCAGAATCTTCATTGGGCCAGCTGGTGGTGGAGGTGGTCCTCACCCGAATGCCCTCCATCAGGGTATCATCCTTCACCCCTATGTCCATCGAGTCCACAGCCCAAGAGTCCCCTCTATCTCTTGGATGGCCCATCTTAGAATATCAATCGTCCCTCATGATCTAGGTCCGAGTCCACTACCGTGGATCTCCTGTGCTTCGGATCCTCCTATAGTGCTGAGTGCCTCCCCCTGTCAGGGACTGCACCCCCTGGATGTCGTGGTCGGTCATCAGCTCCTTAGCCTAGACCATGGCTGAATCCCCTCCCCTAGGATCTCGATCGAAAAGAGAAAATCCCCATCACCTCCGTGGATGGCTGATGGGTCAATCAGATCTGCCCGATAGGTCAGGGCCTTGTCTTTAGACCTGTTGGGTTGGATCGGGCCTTTTTTGGCCCCAATAAGAGCTTTCCCCCTGGCCTTCAGCTGCGCACAGCCCCTTCTGGGTCATTGGGCTGCGCACGCTTAAGAGACCTCGTGCCAGGTCCACCACCATGGCCCGTGAGCCCATTGGCCCTGCCAAGTCCACCACGCCCGCGAATGGGCTGTCCAAGCGCCTGACCCAGTCAAGTGCGAGCGGGCCAAATTTGTTAGCTAGCCCAGCCGCATGGTTTTTCGCACTCGCATGCACTTCCATGCTCTGTGACTCCGATCCAACCGTTGCTCTAGGAGAAGATCTCTGTCGTGTGAGCTGGGAAGGCTTCATCCAACCATCCCCACCAGATTTGGCCCGACTCAGCTCCTTGTCGGGTTGACTCGACCTAGGAATCGAGTTAGGGGCCTGATTGGATATGGCCCCCCTCCTCCCTAGTTCAGCCCCCGCCTCCAGCACGAGCGCCCACTGTCGGACGGCGACAAGCCGTGGCTCCTCTGGGGCCCTTACTCCATTTTGGCCTCCACTTCTTCCGTTTGGACCACGTCCTCCGGCCATAGGGATTGCCCCACACCGGCATCCACTGGGCATACTGCTGTGGGATGGAAGCAGCTGCATTGGAGACAAACTCCATCGATGTTCTCCCACACGAAGTGCTGCCATTGGGGGCCGTCGGGTCCCTCTATCAGCAATCCCGACCGCAGCGACTGAGAGAGGTCCACCCACACGCACGCCTGGGCGAAGCTGATTCTTCTTAGCTCCACTATGCACGCATCCACTGCCACAACTTGCTGACGAGGTCGAGGATGCACCGGATCGCCTCATCCCCCCATAGCTCCACTGGGGACGTGACAAATGCACCGAACCAAGGCGGAGTGGATTGCTCCATGCCCTAACAAATTGGGGTTGCCAAGCCTCTATCGCCAGTGCTTGGCCAGTCACCACCCACGGTCGGCCAAGCACAAGGTCCCTTTCATCAGGATCGGAGAATCGGACCATCAGATGGCCCTGCTCTAGGCCAAACCTTGGACTTCCACCTTCAATCCCACATGGTGCTTGAGTTCCCGCTCCACTGCCTCCATCACCACCCTCCGGCCATTGAGGGACTTCGCCACTACTGTGCATGCAATCCACTTCTCCTCTGTCTGGACGGTCTCCTTCGAGAGTCTGACCACCTCCAGAAACCACCGCCGTAGCTTCTCAATCTCTCCCAATGATGGTTCCGACGAAATCCACACCAGGCACCTAAGGAGTGCCATCTTCCACCCATTTCCTATGTTAGAACCCCTTTGTGAGCTCCCCGAGATGTTGTCGGGATGCTCGCCCTTTCCACCTTAGTCACCACCAATTGCGGACCAGTTGATCATCGACTATCACACCAAATGCTCCCACAGCGCTAATCTGAGTGCACCAATGGTCACACACACAATGGAACAGTCTCCAACCCGCCTTGTTAATGTGAGTCCATGAATAGACATGAAATGCCTTATTTGAAGTGAACTAGGGAAAGCCATTAACTGATACATGAGAAAATGCATCTATAATTAAACAAATTTTAAGTACAAATCCATATTTGTTATTCATGCACCCAATATTTAAAAATCTATAGTTACATCCAATCAAATTAACGATTCTGAGAAAACCATTTTTTTCTCATATAAAACTCATAATGGCTCTTGAATGGGGAAGAGGATACAAACGTCTTCCTATATTCTTGGATGGCTGTTATTTTACTAAAAATTATTTTGATCATATTTGAAATTTTTCTGATATGATATTTGGATCTCTTTTAAGATTAATATTTTGTTAAATTATGGATTAAATTGTTGGATAAAAATAAAGATTTTTTGCATACATGCATTTCTAAATATTAAAATTTACATGAATATACTTCTAAAATTAAAATTTATATATATATATCTTTACAAAATACTTGTTTTATGTACATATCTTTCTTTTTCATTTTTTCTTGATATGTACCTATACCATCTAATACTGTTAAGAAATTAACGGTTTCTAATTTAGATGACTGAAATATTCTTAATGGTAAAATATACAAAAAATATTATAAGTATATACATGCTAATAGTAATTTATAAAATATTAATATAACAA
>KE505653.1:214977-226358 GCA_000441515.1 Elaeis oleifera
AGATATCATAAAATATTAATAATATGTAATATAATATAATATATTATTATTTAATATATTATATTATATTATTATATGATTATAATATATTATAATATTTTATAATATATTATAATTAATATCTTATATTAATATAATATAATATATATTATATAATATTATTATATATAATAATATAGTATAATATATTATAAAATATTAATATATAATATATTATATTATTATATATTATTATAATATATATGATATAAATATTATATTATATTATTATTAGGTTAAGGGTATATTAGAAATAAATTAAAAAATTACTTTTTCGATTGATGGGAAAATAATTTAGCTACCTCTTAGGTTAACTTATCTATCTTGAAAACTGTGAGAACATAGATAAATTAGTTAATAAAAAATTGATCAATTTTTTCATGATATTTACTAATAAAGGATAGGCCCTTAAGGTATGGATACTCTTTAAAATTGGTAAGTTGTTGATGGAGTTAATAATTGTCCTACATGAAGTTGGACAAAATGGAGTTATAGATATTGTTATTAGTTCCTTTATGTCCATATTTGGATCTACATGATAGACATTAGAAATCCATATTGGTTGAATGTATGATCAATCGTTAATTTCAAGCTTTAAGTATTGACATTTTCTGTTACAGCATCACAATTTTAGTCAATCTTTGACTCAACGGAGATTCAAGGCCATATAGCTTTGTGGTTGCTTATTTTATTTTCTTTTTTCACCCCACTAGCATGGTGTTTCTGATCTTTATATTTTCATTTTAATGAGCTTTGTGAGTCATTTGAACAAATACATGTTTCTCGTTAGCAAGCCATTGCAGATATAAAATGACATTCCCTTTTGGTAACTGATTTTATAGTTGGGAATATCAAAAAGAACTTTCTGAAGTGCTTGTTTTAACTAGCCATTGTGCCATGTCCTAATAGATGTCATTGTGTTAGGCCATGATTACTGGCGACCAGGCTTTAACAGCATGACATGTTGCTGGCCAAGTTCATATCATATCAAAGCCTGCATGGATTTTGGCCCGCAAGGAGACTGGTGAAGGTTTTGAGTGGATTTCACCTAATGAAACTAAGATAACTCTCTACAGGTAAGAGTTCTACTCTTGTTGGTAAATAGGTATTCCGTTCAAGCTGCTTATATATTCAATACTACCTCAACCCTGGGCATGAAAGCCAGATGTCCAGTATCCTCAAATTCAGACATGTTAGCCTTGAAAATTCTAGGCACTGGGACGCACGTACTTGTGCAGACATATAAGCCATAGTTTTGATGCTTGTCCATAAAAGAGAAACTGAAGTGGGAAGGAGAGAGATATATGCCATCTAAAAAAATGGTAGTGAGTTATTTAACTTATTTTTAGGTTCATCTAGTATTACTTAAGTTAAATACTTGAATTGATAGTTAACCTAGATAATTTTATACCCGAAAACATAAGGACACAGAGTGTGGAGCGACTATGTCCTCTACATGGCGCTAAAGAAGTGCCAAATGCCAGCCCTTTTTGCTGACTTCAGCAGGAACTTCTTACTTCAAAATGAAACAGTTCAACATGTTGTGCTGTGTCCAAAGTGTTGACGCTTTTAGAATCCTTTAAAATGTGGTGTTCACGTATGATAGCTTATATTTTCAGGTATCCTATAGTTGATTTTGTGCATATATTGTTTATGTATCTTCCTCCCATCTGCTTGAGTATCTTGTTTCTGTTCTTTATTTGTTCCATCACTACTAGTTTTGCTGGGGCCAAAGCAATGACCTTTCCAATATATGATATCAGTTATCTTTAAATCATAATTCCTAAAAGTTTATTGCGTCCACAGTGAGAACGAGGTTGAAGCTTTGTCAGATTCTCATGATCTTTGCATAGGTGGAGACAGCTTTGAGATGCTGCAGCGGACTGAAGCTGTTCTCAAAGTCATCCCTCACATTAAGGTTAGTAAGATTTTTATATTAATATGGTAATTGCCATGCAAACTGTAATAATCTAGCCCATTAGACTCTTGGACCCGGCCCAATTTTAAAAGAGCCCAAAAGACCCCACAAATCATGTGCATCGCACATGGAAGGAGAGGAGGAAGAAGACTTCGGTTAGGAGTCTCTTCTCTCTCGATTCAGTCCAAATCGAGGCTGCGGATGCTCAGATTAATCTAGAAAAACTTGTCTATAAGAACCCCTTCTCCTCTCCTAGATCATCATCTCAAATTGCTTGAGAGATTGCCGAGAATTGTTCGGGATTTCTCATGTTCTTCGGCGGTTTGCCGTTGGGAAGAAGGTCACCGAAACCTCCTCTGGCCGTCGAAGCCAGGTAAGTTTCTTTTCTTTCTCTCTTTCCTTCTTGTGGTTGTTTTTTGATCACCGACGCCTGATTGGAGCCGATAGTCATCGGATTTGTATTTAAATAAAACAGCTCCTATTTTTTTTGGTTTCACCAATGGTAGCCGGCAACATCCATCATTGGGGCCATCGTCGGTGCCGTAGTGTTCGCCGCCACTAGGAGCCACTGTGGGTAGTTTGTTTCGATGGTCTATGGCCACGCGTGGGAGAGGGAGAACGGGGAATGATCCCCTATTTGAAAGAAGAAGGGGAGAAGAGAGTTCTTCTCTCTCTTCCTTGGTTTATTAATTAATTTTATTTAGTTGGTCAAATAATTTTATTTATTTCTCTTAGATGGATTATGAAAAATTCTAGAAGAAATTTTTAGACCGGAGGTGGACCCTGGTGAATTCCGATAAAGGGTTTAAATGATTTTTTTGATTTATTTTGAAATATTAATTTCAATATATATGAGAAATAATTTCTTGGGCTAGAGGACAACGAGCAAGTTTCTTCAGATCTAGATTTTAAATCTAGTAAGTTTCTCTCTCTATTTTTTCTCTACTAGTTTCTCTCTCTAAAATTTTTCTCTCTTTATGATTTTCTCTTCTACAAATTTTATGGATCAGTGGAGGATCCAGATACCTATGTAACCAAGATCGATCGATTGACTCTAGGAGAGTCTTGGACTTATAATGTTTAAATTTTTTTATAATTTTTTATGCTTAATCACATATAATTTTATGTTTAATCCTGATCATGTAGAGGTACAATTATTGTATGAAAGATATCGAGCAAAATATTTTGATTTTCGATTTGTAGATTGAGAAGCTCATCGATTTTCGTATTAGATCGATCACTGATAGAGGTAAGAATCTCTGTACATGATTACTATTATATATGTTATTTTACTGTTGATCTTGTGCCATTGATTTTGCATTGTTGAATTCATGATTGATGAATTTACTATATTTGAGACACCATTATTTGCTTATATAATTTTTAAGCATGAGTATATTATATCAATATATATGTATCAGTGATTGATGGCATGATTATATGGGTATGATATACTTATTTTGATTACACTATAAATTGAAATTGATTAATAAAGTCAACATATAATAATTTATGAAAAGATATGATTTGGACTAGCTTCATCATGTGAATAGCCCGTCAGGAGCTTATGCTTGGGATAGGGATTTTGGATTAGACCAAGATTGATAATAACCGTCAGGAGCTTATGTCTGGGACAGTCCCCAAGGGCTTACACATGAGATTTTGTGTTAAACCAAGATCGATAACAGTCCGCTAGGAGCTCATGCCTGAGACAGCCCCCACAGGATTACGCATGGGATTTTGGGTTAGACCAAGAATTGAGGCACGTTCTTGATTGGTCTAAAGCCGAAAAGAAAAGATTAAGAAATTTAGAATTATGATAAGAGGAATAAATAATGAAGCATGAAATAATACTGATAAAGGATTTTATTGTTGATCTATGATAACATATCTCTTTTAACAAGACAGATGATTGATATATATTTGATATATATTTTATGGATGTTTACAATATTCTTAATATTGAATATAAGATTTCATGCTATATTATTTATCATTATTTTTAGATTACATTATTATAATGATGTGATATATGAAATTCTTACTAGACTGTAAAGCTCACACTCCTCTATTTTTTTTTCTTCTCAAAATTACAGGATGCTATTGATTAGGTATGGTTTAGATTTACGGATGAGCGGATGAATAGATAGAGTATTATTGATATCCAATGTGATCATAGAAGGAATTGAATTTGTAATTATATAATTTACTTATTATTACGAAAGTAGATCATTATTATCTATAAATACTGAGGTATTATAAAAATTTATGGACCTTGCATATTCTTTAAGATTTACCTTAAGAAGTGTGTGGCTATCACATATCCGATCTGGATGTTAGGTTCGGGGCGTGACAGAATGGTATTAGAGCTTAGATTTTGATTATTTGGGATCATGATATAAGTGATTAAGATGTGACAGAATAATATCGAGCTTAAGGTTATGATTTCTAAGGACTGTGATTAAAAGGGTATTAAGCTTATGGTTATGATCACTAAGGATGTGACAGAATGATATTTGAGTTTAAGAATCATGAGTTAAATAGTATTTAAGCTTAAGATTATAATCATTCAGGATTGTGACTTTAGTATATTTAAATTTGAGGTTATGATCATCAGGGACATGATAGACATAGTAGAAAGCATTCAAAATTGAGATTTCGGATCAATAAATATTATGATGAAATTTATGCATAAGTGGCGTATGATGTCTATAATAGAATTAATGAGTTATATCTTAGATTTCGATTGGTAAGGTTGACCTAAGTATGAGAAGTGTTGACCCTGAAATGAAGTGGGAGGTATTGATATGTTATATTGAGTATACTTAATCAATTGTTATTAGATGATTTTGGAATGCTAAAACTTATATAGGTGAAAATCACGATAACTTTTCTAATTTTGATGTTAATTATTTGATTATTATAAATTTTAGACTTATCAAAAGAAAGATAGTTAGGATGTGGTCTAAGAAGAAATTACATCATATGAGAGAGAAATATTTTCGAGCATTAAACCTATAAGAAGATCATATAAGAAACTCGAATTAAAAAAAATATTTTGATTTTATTATGAGAATATAAGATACACATCTTGATAAAATCTTTGGTTATTCAAAATATTATATTTGAATCTGATTCCTGAATTTTTCGAATTACATTGAATTTTAAGTCAAAAGTTTGCTTTTCTAAGTGGATCTAAGGTATTTTGATATTGTTGTTAAATTGAATAAGAAAATTAATTTGTTAGAGTATAATATACACATTATGATGAGATCTTTAATAATTCGAATTACTATCTTTGGATTAGATTTCTTAATTTTCTTATGATTGTTGAAGATAGTGGAGTGTATTAATTATTCAAATCAAAGTTTAGATTTCTGAGCTAATCTAAGATATCTTGCTATTGTTAAATTTTGAATAACTTATATAAGGGATAAGATTTTGTCTGGATTTATCGATTGATATTAAAGGTTGTGATGAAGGGAGCTCTATAAGAAAAAAATTAAGTTGATTCTACTTACAAAGATGTTGACTTGAGTTCTCTAGTTTGTTCGAGTTGGAGTTAATTCTTAAAAAAAAAAGATTGGTTTGGAAATTATCAAATGATTGTAAGATAAATATAAAGTTAACTCTAATTAATTCTAGACATATTGGATTCTTGAGGAGTGATGAAGCTTAAGCAATGATTTCAAATATAGAAATAGATCAAGATTAATTTAATGTGCTATGCCCAAGAGGTAGTAAAGATAAAAAACTTAAATTTGCTCTAAGATCTATATAAAATTAAAGTTAGATCTATCTTTAATTGATCTAACATACGAGAATATTCTTATCTTTGTTAAATCTATATAATTTGATAAATTAAGATCAAAGTGCACAGTAAAAGCATGATGGTTAAATTGATTAGAAATATTAATCTTTTGATTCAAAAGATATTATGATAGAATACATTAGTTGTAAATAAGAAAGAATTTTGTTGATAATGAAAGGATGCTACTGATTGCTGACCTAATCTGATCATAGGTGTGCAATTATTGCCAATAGTTTATTTCATTGTATATAATGCCAAGAAGTATCCAAGATATCTTAAGTTTTTGTTAACAGCTTGATAGTTCTTTTGTTAGTTCAAACCTAGAACGTCTTGACACAGATCTTATTTTTTCAAGATTTAACATTATTACTTGAACTGATATAGAAGATTGAAGTTTTCTTAAGATGAAATTTACTTATTAAATTTGATAAAAGATGAAAAGAAGAAAGAAATCGATGATTGTGAAGAGTGCCCGATGTTCGACCTTTCTTTATTTTCTATCATAGATATTCTGAGATAATTATGAATTTTGAGTGGAATGTATTGGATAAATAACTGCAGTATTTTAATACAAGTTCAAAATATTACCGTTCTTCAAAAAAATTGAGAAAACAATATGAAAGGAATGAATCTAAGATTTCACATAATTTTGTTATATCAAGATCATGAGAGAAAAATAATACGTAAAGCATTATTAGAAACTTGAGAATGACATGAAGAATGTATACTTTCGAAGTATGTACCTCAAACAACACAACTTAATTTCAACAACGAAATTATTTTAAGGAGGGGGAGAATGTAATAACCTAGCCCATTAGACTCTTGGACCCGGCCCAATTTTAAAAGAGCCCGAAAAACCCCACAAATCACGTGCATCGCACATGGAAGGAGAGAAGGAAGAAGACTCTGATTAGGAGTCTCTTCTCTCCCGATTCTGTCCAAATTGGGGCTGTATGGTGTTCAGATTAACCTAGAAAAACTTGTCTATAAGAACCCTTCCCCTCTCCTAGATCATCACCTCAAATCACTTGAGAGATCATCGAGAATCATTTGGTATTTTTTGTGTTCTTTCGTAGGTTGCTACTGGGAAGAAGGTTATCGAAAACCCTCCTCTGACCATCGAAGGCAAGTAAGCTCCTTTTTTCTTCTCTCTTTTCCTTCTTGTGGTTGTTTTTTGGTCATCGATGCCCAATTAGAGTCGACAGTCATCGAATTTGCATTTAAACAAAACAGCCCCAATTTTTTTTGCTTTCACCAATGGCAGCCAGCAACATCCATCACTCGAGCCGTCGTCGGTGCCTTGGTGTTCGCCGTCGCTAGGAGCCGCTGTGGGTGGTTGGTTTTGATGGTCTGTGGCCAGGTGTGGGGAGGGAGAATGGAGAATGATCCCCTATTTGAAGAGAAGGGGAGAAGAAAATTCTTCTCTCTTCTTTGGTTTATGAATTAATTTATTTAGTTGGTCAAATAATTTTTAATTATTTCTCTTAGATGGATTATGGATAATTCTAGAAGAAGATTTTGAGATCGGAGGTAGACCCTGGTGAATTTCGATAGAAGGATTTAAGTGATTTATTTGATTTATTTTGAAATATTAATTTCAATGTATAGGAGAAATAATTTCTTGGATTAGAAGACATCGAGCAAGATTCTTCAGATCTAGATTTTAAATCTAGTAAGTTTCTCTCTTTATTTTCTCTCTCTACTAGTTTCTCCCTCTAAAATATTCTCTCTTCATAATTTTCTTTCTCTAAAAATCTTATGGATCAGTGGAGGGTCCAGATACCTATGTAACCCAGATCGATTGATTGACCCTAGGAGAGTCTTGAACTTATAATGTTTCGAAATTTTTTTATAATTTTTCTGTCCTTAATCACACATGATTTTTATATTTAATCCTGATCATGTAGAGATATAATTTTTGTACAAAAAGATATCAAGCAAAATATCTTGATTTCGGATTTATAGATTGAGAAGTTCATCGATGTCTATATTTAGATCAGTCATCGGTAGAGGTAACAACCACTGTACATGATCACTATTATATATGCTATTTTATTATTGGTCTTGTATTATTAATTTTGTATTGTTGAATTTGTGATTAATGATTTTGCTATGTTTGAGACACCATTATTTGCTGATATAATTTTTAAGCATGAGTATGTTATGTCAATATATATGTATCAGTGATTGATGGTATGATTATATGGATATGATATATTTATCTTGATCATACTATAATTAAATTGATTAATGATGTCAATGTATTATAATTTCACGAAAAGGATGTGATTTGGACTAGCTTTGTTATGTGAATAGCTCGTCAGGAGCTTATATCTGGGACAGAAATTTTGGCTTAGACCAAGATTGATGACAGCCCCCAGGAGCTTATGCCTAGGACAGCTCCCATGGGCTTATGCATGGGATTTGGGTTAGACTAAGATTGATGACAGTCCGCCAGGAGCTCATGCTTGGGACAGCCCCACGGGCTTACGTGTGGGATTTTGGGTCAGATCAAAATTGAGGCATGTTCTTGATTACTTCAAAGTCGGAAAGAAAAAGATTAAGAACTTTGAAATTGTGATAAGAAGAATAAATAATGAGACATGAAATAATGCTGATAAAGGATTTCACTTGTTGACCTATGATAGTACATCTCTTTTGACAAGATAGATGATTGATATATATTTTGTGGATGTTTACAATATTTTGGATATTGAATATGAGATTTCATGCTATATTACTTATCATTATTTTCATATTATATTATTATAATGGTGTGATATGTGTGATTCTTACTAGGCTGTAAAGTTCACATTCCTTCATTTTCTTTTTTTTTCAGAATTGTAGGATGCTCATGATTGGCTATAATTCGGATTTGCAAGTGAGCGGATGAATAGATAGAGCGTTATTGATATCCAGCCTGATGATAAAAGAATTAAATTTGTAATTGTATAATTTTGCTCATTGTTATGAAAATAGACCATTATTATTTATAGATATTGAGGTATTGTAAGAAATTTTATACACCTTGCATATTCTTTAGGATTTACCCTAAGGAGTGTGCGGCCATCACGTATCTGACCCAGGTATTAAGTTTAGGGTGTGACACAAACATATCAAGATATATATTTTTATGACTCTGTGTGCTTTCAAGTCTTTGCACGAGTTGTTCCTGAACAGAAAGAACTTATCTTGACTACTTTCAAAACAGTTGGTAGGATGACATTGATGTGTGGAGATGGAACCAATGATGTTGGGGCACTGAAGCAGGTAAATGTCTTGGTTCCCACATTAAACATGAGTTTCAAACTTGAAATCATTGTCTGGCTTGAACTTTGGAATAACAAATTCTGATTCATATCTACGATCATAAATTTGTATACATAGAACTATATAGGAGTTATATATGATCATAAATTCTTATTCATGCCTCAGTTGCCCCACCCTCGATATCATTCATCAAGGTCGAAGTACGCTTGTGACAACACTCCAGATGTTCAAGATTCTTGGCCTGAACTGCCTTGCAACAGCTTATGTCTGGAGCATCATGTACCTGGACAGTGTCAAGCTAGGAGATATCCAGGCTACCATCAGTGGGTCTTTACTGCTGCTTTCTTCCTTTTAATCTCCCATGCTCGCCCTCTGCAGACACTATCTGCTGCTAGGCCCCATCCCAACATCTTTTGTGCTGATGTCTTCCTCTCCCTGCTTGGCCAATTTGCTATACACCTCTTCTTTCTTATTTCAGCTATTCATGAAGCCTCGAATTATATGCCAGAGGAATGCATTGAACCAGAGTCTGACTTCCACCCAACCTTGTGAACACTGACCACCGCAGGGGTAGCCCAATGGAACAGACCGTGGCATCCGTCCCATGTGACGTAGGTTCGAGCCTACGAGATTTGATTAAATGAGGGGGATTTACCCTCCTCGACCTGTGCGGGTGCAGATGAGGTGCGGTATCTGATGCACTGTATGCTGAGATGGGGTGGAGGGTGATGTACTAACCTGGCTCAGGGTCGGCTTCGACTGTGCTCGAGCATGGTGGAGAGGGGATGCATGTTTACTACTCCCCACATCGAACATTCACTCTGTGGGGTAGGGGCCCTCATGGTCACGTCCAGAGGGGGTTGCTACGCAGGACACCCCCCTCACCTCATTTATTGTAACCAAAAAAAAAAAAGAAAACTTTTGAACACTGTCTTGCATGCGGAACAGAATGATCCAGGTTGCCACCTTTGCTATGAACTACATGGGCCACCCATTTAACTAGAGCATATCAGAAACAAGCCTTTCCCGTATGCATTATTAATTTGCTACAGTAGGTTTCTATCACACGCCGAACATAACATCTTGGTCGGATCCGTGATGGCCACATGCTCCTTAGGGCAAGCCCTAAAAAATATGCAAGGCCTAAAATAATTCATTACAAACTCAACATCGATAATTCTTAATTTCAATAATAATTAGTGAAACTTACATAATTATAAATTAAATTCCTTCAATCCTCTGATCAGGTATCAATAATACTCTATCCATATATCCGCTCACTCGCAAATCCAAATCATAGCCAATCATGAGCATCCTGTAATGCTGAGAAGAAAAAGAGAAATGGAGGGATGTGAGCTTTACAACTCAGTAAAAAATCCTATATCACATCAATATAATAATATAATCTGAAAATAAAGATAAGCAATAAAAATAAATTTATGTTCAATACCCAGAATAATACAAATATCCGTAAATTATCTGTCTTATTAAGAGATGCATCATCATATGTTAATAGATGAAATACTTTTATTCAGCATTAGTTTTATGTTGTATCCTCTATTTTCTTTTCATAATTACATGATCTTTAATTTTGTTCTTTCTGGCTTTGGACTAACCAAGATCATGTCTCAATCTCTATCCGATCAATTTTCACTAATAAGCCTTTCAAGGCTGTTTCAGGCATGAGCTCTTGGCTGGTTGTCCCACGTATGAAAGCCCATGGGGGCTGTCCCAGGCATAAGCTCCTGCTGACTGATCCACATATAAGCCCGTGGGGCTGTCCCAAGCATAAGCTCTTGGTAGGCTGTCTCAAGCATAAGCTCCTGGCCAGCTGTTCTACATGACGAGGCTAGTCCAAACTTCATCTTTTTCATTTAATTATTACATGTTGATTTCACTAAATCGATTCTGATTTATAGTGTGATCAAATTAGATATGTCATATCTATATAATCATATCATCAATCACTGGCATATATACATATTAACACATGATATATGTACATTGAAAAATCATACGAAAAACTATAGTATCTCAACATGATAATCCATCAACATGAATCTAACGATATAAAATCAAAGATACAAATCTGTTGGGTATAAAATACCCTCGGCCGAAGTTCTCGACAGGTGGCATCCATCCAGGCTTCCCAAAGGTAGATTCCGCGGGCGCCTGTCAGATTGCTTCAAGTGCCCCCAGGGCTCTGTTGTCTGCCGACCTTCTACAGTGCCCACCGAGCTCCGTTATCGACCGATCTCCTACAGTGACCAACGTCAGGCTGAACTCCTTTCGAGATTTGTAAACGGCCGAACTTCCCCAACAACAGGTCGCTGCTAGTGCCAG
>KE505653.1:241237-251941 GCA_000441515.1 Elaeis oleifera
CACCCCTACCGAACTCCGCCCGACGAGCTCAGGCTCACTGACAGGCCGCCATAATGGCCACGACGCCGCGCCACTTCCTGCAATAAACCCCGCGCGGCTCCATCATGCTCTGGCAAGTCACGACAACGGACATCATTCCACTCACCACAATAGGCCCACGCGGCAAGCCACAATGATGTCCACGTCCCTACTCCACTACCCTCCGTAATAAACTCCTGAACGGCCCACTACCAGGCGGTTACAGGCGTCGCCATCAAGTCTGTTACGCCCTCTGCCTATAAATAGGCACCCAGATACGTTATTCTCTAAGCTCTAGTCTTGATCTAAAACTCTGCTAAAAATCTCCGTTCGAGCACTCCATTCTTATTGAGGCAGAGAACTGACTTGAGCGTCGGAGGGTCTTGCCGGAGCAACCCCACCTCCGGTTTAGACTTCTTTTGCAGGTTCCGGCGGCGACCGCGGCACCCTCGACTCCAGCATCTCCGACGCCGGCGGATTTTTGCAGCAACAAAATCCAACAATAAAAATAGTATATATAATGGTGATCATGTATAGAGATTCTTACCTTTATCAGTGATTGATCCAAGCATAAGAATCAACAAACTCTTTGATTTATAAATTTCAAAAATAAGATATTTCGCTCGACATTTTATGCAGACAGTTGCATCTCAACATGACCATGATCAAACATAAAAATCATGTATGGAAGAATTATGGATAAACGATCCTAATAATATAATTTTAGGACTTCTCTTAGGACCAACCAAATTAAAATTTGTCTAAGTATCTGGACCCTCCATTGGTCCATAAGACTTCTAGAGAGAAAAATCATAAAGAGAGATAAAATTTTCTTATGAGAAAAGTAAAAGAGAAAGTAGAAAGAGAATCTTCATATCCTTTAGATGAGACAATCATGATCGAAATTATTAGAGGTTATATCAAGGTGACTCAATATAGATTAACTATGATCGATGCTATAAATTTCAAATAAGGATCGGACTGGGATCCAACCTACTGT
Source organism: Elaeis oleifera (assembly GCA_000441515.1). NCBI lineage: Eukaryota > Viridiplantae > Streptophyta > Magnoliopsida > Arecales > Arecaceae > Elaeis > Elaeis oleifera. The sequence continues at coordinate 242,256 of KE505653.1, forward strand.
ATGAATTTTGAAGTAATTTCAGATTATCTTATTTTCATCTCAAATTTGTCTTAGGATCCGTGAAGCAATTAGAGAGAGAGTAGAAAGACCTTAAAGAGAGAAATTCATGAAGAAAGAGAAAAGGTCTAGAGAGAGAAAATTTTAGAAAGAGAAAGTGGAGAGAGAATTTATAGAGAGAAAGTGGAGAGAGAAGGTCGAGAGAGGAGAGAGAAATAGAGAGAACTCTCTCTCATTTTCTTTTCCCTTTTTTTCCTTTTCTTTTTCCTTTCTTTTCCTTTTTCTTATGTTTCTTTTCTCTTTTTTTTTCTTCTTCTTTCACGGGAGAGGGAACCCGCATCCCTCTCTCCCTTGTTTCTTTCACGGAACAGGGGAGATCTTGCTCCCCTTGTTCTTGGTGAGGAGATCCTCCCCTCTAGCTGGCCACCACTCGGGCTGGTGGGGCAGTCCCTGGCGACGCCGAGCGACCGAGTCCGATGGTCGGCGGTGACAACCAGCGATGGAATAAAAAATCAAAACCACATGGAAAACAGGGGATCCAGAAATAGTGATTTTCTAATGATTTTTCAGCAAAAAATTCTATAAAGATTCAAGATTAAAATCGCTAAAAGATTAAGAGAATAAGAGAAGAGATTTACCTAATTTTTGAAAGGATTTGATCTGATTTTCGATGGCTAAAATGAGATTATTCCATCGATGAACACGATGAAATCAGGGAAAAAAAGAACAGCGATCTTTGGTGATTTTCCATGATGATGAATCAAGGGGTTGAGGTCCTTAAATAGATCTCTAAAGGGAGAGTTTCAATTTGATTTCAATCAGATTTTTTTGTGGTATTTGGATTGGATTGGGAGAAGAACTCCTTCACGAGTTCTTCCTGTTCCACGCTCTCTGCCCATCTGCACGTGCTGGCTCCAAAATTCTTTTTTTTTACCGTCATGCTTTAAGATTCATGTGAGAGAAAAAAAATTTGGGTTCTTACATTCTCCCCTCTTTAAAATAATTGCATCTTCGAAATTAAGTTGTGTTGTTTGAGATACATATTTCAAAGTATACATTCTTCATGTTATTCTCAAGCTTCCAATAATATCTTATATATTATTTTTTTCTCATAATCTTGATATCACAAAATTATTTGAAATCTCAAATTCATTCTTTTTATATTTATTTCTCATTTTTTTTGAAGAACAGTAATATTTTGACCTTATATTAAAATACCACAGTTATTTATCTAATATATTCCACTCAAAATTTATAATTGTCTCAGACTATCTATGATAGAAAATAAGAAAGGCCAAACATCAGGCACTCTTCACAATCATTGATTTCTTTCTTCTCTAAACCTTCCAACAGATTTAACAGATAGACTTTCATCTTAAGAAAACCTCAACCTTCTATGTTAGTTCGGGCAATAATGTTAAATTTCAAAAAATGAGATCTGTGTAAAGATATTTAGGTTTGAACTAATAAAAGAACTATCAAGCTATTAACAGTAAACTTGAGATATCTAGGGTTTCTTAGTATTATCTACAATGAAATGACCTACCGACAAAATTGCACGTCTGTGATTAGATTAGGTCAAAAATACCAGTAGCATCTTTTATTATCAATAAAATCTTTCCTTATTTGCAACTAAGGTATTCCATCATAATATCTTTTGTTTTAAAAGATTAATATTTCTAATCAATTTAAATCATCATACTTTTGCTGCTTACTCTATTCTTAACTTACCAAATTATATAAGTTTATCAAAGATAAAAATATCTTTGTATGTTAGATCAATTAAAGGTAGATTCAATCTTCAAATTTTATATAAAACTTAGAACAAAATTTTAAGTTTCTTTGTCTTTACTATTTTTGGGGCATAGCACATCAAAATTAAATCTTCATCTACTTTCTATGTTTGAAATCATTACATAAGCTTTACCACTCCTTAAGAATCTAATATATTTAGAATTAATTTGAATTAACCTTCGATTTATCTTGCAATCATTTAGACAACTTCTAAACCAACCTTTCTTTACAAAGAATTTACTCCAACTTGAACCAACTAGAAGAACTCAGGTCAACATCTTTGTAAGTAAAATCAACTTGGTTATTTTTGTAAAGCTCCTTTCATCACAAATCTTAGCATCAATAGATAAATTCATGCAAATATCTTGTCCCTTATATGTTAAGACTTATATAAGTCATTCAAAATTTAACAATAACAAGATATTTTAGAACAGCTCAAAAATTCAAACTCTGACTTGAATTACAGTCCACTATCTTCAATAATCATAAAAAAAAAAGAAATCTAATTCAAAGATGAAAATATAAATTATTAAAGATTTCATCATAACATATATATCATACTCTAACAAAACTAATTTCTTATTCAATTTAACAATAATATCAAAATACCTTAGATCCACTTAGAAAAGCAAACTTTTGATTTGAAATTCAATGCAACTTGAAAGATCAAGAAATCAGATCCAAATATGATATTTTGAATAACCAAAGATTTCATCAAGATGTATATCTCATATTCTCATAATATAATTCAAGTATATTCTTCATCTAAAATTAAGTTTCATATATGACCTCTTATAGGTTCAATGCTCAAAATATTTTTCTCTTATATGATGTAATTCTTTTAGACCACATCCCAACTAACTTCCTTCTGATAAGTCCAAAAATTTTATAATGCTCAAAAATTAACATCGAAATCAAAAAAGTTATCATGACCTTCACCCATATAAGTTTCGCATTCAAAAATTATTGAGTATACTCAACACAATACATCAATATCTCTCTCTTCATTCCAGAGTCAACACTTCTTATACTTAGGTCAATCCTATTAATTAAAATCCAAAATATAACTTGTCAATTCTATTATAAATATCATATGCCACTTATGCATAAATTTTATTATAGTATCTATTGATTCGAAATTCAAATATTGAATCTATTCTTTTATGTCTATCATATTCTTCATGATCATAATCTAAGTTCAAATATCACTAAAGTCATAATTTCAAATAATTATAATCTTAAGATTAAATACCATTTAAGTCATATTCTCTAATGATCATAACCTAAACTCTAATATCATTCTATCACATCCTTAATGATCAAAACCTTAAGCTCTGATATTATCTATTATCCTCTATTGATTATAATCCCAGAATTTTGATATCACTTATGTCACAGTCCCTAGTATCTTTAAACCTAAGCTCTGATACCACTCTGTCACATCCTATTGATTATAAATAAAGTTTTGATATCACTTCATAATTTTCAATGATCTTAAACCTAAGTTCTGATACTACTCTGTCATGCCCCAAACCTAACATCTGGATCAGATACGTGATGGCCACACACTCCTTAGGGCAAGCCCTAAAGAATAAGCAAGGCCTAAAATAATTCATTACAACCTCAACATCCATAATGTCAAATTTCAATAATAATTAGTGAAACTTGCATAATTACAAATTAAATTCCTTCAATCCTTTGATCAGATATCAATGACACTTTATCCATACATCCGCTCACTCATAAATCTAAATCATAGCTAATCATGAGCATCCGATAATGCTGAGAAGAAAAAGAAAAATGGGGGGTGTGAGCTTTACAGCCTAGTAAAAATTTCATATCACACTAATATAATAATATAATCTGAAAATAAAGATAAACAATAAAATATAAATTTATGTTCAATATCCAGAATAATGCAAACATCCATAAATTATCTGCCTTATCAAGAGATGCATCATCATATGTTAACAGATGAAACACTTTTATTCAGTATTAGTTTTATATTTTATCTTCTATTTCTCTTTTCATAATCACATGATCTTTAACCCTTTCTTTCTGGCTCTGGACTAACCAAGATCATGCCTTAATCTCCATCCGATCAATTTTTCACTCATAAGCCTTTCAAGGTTGTTCCAGGCATGAGCTCCTGACTGGCTGTCCCACGTATGAAAGTCCGTGAAGGACTGTCCCAGGCATAAGCTCCTGATGGACTGTCTCAGGCATGAGCTCCTGACTAGTTGATCCACGTATAAGCCCATGGGGCCATCCTAAGCATAAGCTCCTAGCAGACTGTCTCAGGCATAAGCTCCTGACCGACTATTCTACATGACGAGGGTAGTTCAAACCACATCTTTTTCATTTAATTATTACATGTTGATTTCACCAAATCAATTCTGATTTATAGTGTGATCAAATTAGATATGTCATATCCATATAATCATCATCAATCACTGACATATATACATATTAACACATGATATATGTACATTAAAAAATCATATAAGAAACCATAGTATCTCAACACGTACATGATAATCCATCAACACGAATCCAATGATATAAAACCAAAGATACAAATCTAACAATAAAAATAGTATATATAATGATGATTATGTATAGAGATTCTTACCTTTATCGATGATTGATCCAAGCATAAGAATCAATGAACTCTTTGATTTATGAATTTCGAAAATAAGATATTCCGCTCGACATCTTACGCAGACAGTCGCATCTCTACATGACTATGATCAAACATAAAAATTATGTATGAAAAAATTATGGATAAACGATCCTAATAACATAATTCCAGAACCTCTCCTAGGATCAACTAAGATTGAAATTTGTCTAAGTATCTGGATCCTCCACTGGTCCATAAGACTTCTAGAGAAAAAAATCATGAAGAGAGATATAAAATTTTAAAGAGAAAAAGTAGAGAGAGAAAGTGGAGAGAGAATCTTCGTATCCTTCAGATGAGACAATCATGATCAAGATTATTAGAGATCATATCAGGATGACTCAATATAAATTAACTATGATCGATGCTATAAATTTTAAATAAGGATCGGACTAAGATCCAACCTACTATACAAATTTCAAAACGATTTCAAATCATCTTATTTTCATCTCAAATTTGTCCTAAGATCCGTGAAGCAATTAGAGAGAGAGTAGAAAGACCTTAGAGTGAGAAATTCATGAAGAAAGAGAAAAGATATAGAGAGAGAAAATTTTAGAAAGAGAAAGTGGAGAGAGAATTTATAGAGAGAAAGTGGAGAGAGAGAAGGTAGAGAGAGGAGAGAGGAAGAGAAAGAACTCTCTCTCATTTTCTTTTTCCTTCCTTTTCCTTTTTCTTCTTTTTCTTTTCTCTTTTTTTTCTTCTTCTTCCACGGGAGAGGGAACCCGCGTTCCTCTCTCCCTCGTTTCTTTCATAGAACAGGGGAGCTCTTGCTCCCCCTTATTCTCGATGAGGAGATCCTCCCCCCTAGCCGACCACCACTCAGACCGATGGGGCAGTCCTCGATGACACCGAGCGGCTAGGTCCGGTGGCCGACGGTGACAACCAGCGATGGAAAAAAATCAAAACCACATGGGAAAATAGGAGATTCGAAAAATAATGATTTTCTAGTGATTTTTCAGCAAAAAATTTCACAAAGATTCAAGATTAAAATCAGTAAAAGATTAAGAGAATAAGAGAGAAGAGAATTACCTGATTTTTGAAGGGATTTGATTCGATTTCCGATAGCTAAAATGAGATTATTCCATCGATGAACAGGATGAAATCAGGGAGAAAAAATAGCGATCTTTGGTGATTTTCCATGATGATGAATCATGGGGTTGAGGTCCTTAAATAGATCTCTAAAGGGAGAGTTTCAATTCGATTTCAATCAAGTTTTTAGGTGGTATTTGGATTGGATTGGGAGAACTTCTTCATGTATTCTTCTGGTTCCACGCTCTCTGCCCACAGCCTAGCATGTGCAGAGCACGTGTTGGCTCCAAATTTTAATTTTTTTATCGCATGCTTTAAGATTCATGTGGGAGAAAAAAATTTGGGTTTTACATTCTCCCTCCTTAAATAGTTTCATCCTTGAAATTTAGTTGTGTTATTTGAGATACATATTTCAAAGTATACATTCTTCATATTATTCTCAAGCTTCTAATAATGTCTGGCATATTATTTTTTCCTCATAATCTTGATATCATAAATTATTTGAAATCTCAAATTCATTTCTTTATATTTATTTCTCAATTTTTTTGAAGAACGGTAACATTTTGATCTTATATTAAAATATCACAGTTATTTATCCAATACATTCCACTCAAAATTCGTAATTATCTCAGACTACCTATGATAGAAATAAGAAAGACCGAACATCGGACACTCTTCACAATCATCGATTTCGTTTTCTCTTGACCTTCCAACAGATTTAACAAATAGACTTTCATCTTAAGAAAACCTCAACCTTCTATGTCAGTTCGAGCAACAATATTAAATTTTAAAAAATGAGATCCGTGTCAAGATATTCTAGGTTTAAACTAACAAAAAAACTATCAAGCTATTAATAGTAAACTTGAGATATCTAGAGTTTCTTAGCATTATCTACAATGAAATGACCTACTGACAAAATTGCACGTCTGTGATCAGATTAGGTCAAAAATACTAGTAGCATCCTTTTATTATCAAGAAAATCCTTCTTATTTGCAACTAATGTATTCCATATTAATATTTTTATTTAAAAGATTAATATTTTTAATCAATTTAAATCATCACACTTTTGCTGCGCATGCTGATCTTAACTTATCAAATTATATAAGTTTATCAAAGATAAAAATATCCTTGTATGTTAGATCAATTAAAGGTAGATCCAACTTTCAAATTTTATATAAAATTTAGAGTAAAATTTTAAGTTTCTTTGTCTTTACTATCTCTTGGGCATAGCACATCATAATTAAATCTTCATCCACTTTCTAAATTTGAAATCATTGCATAAGCTTTATCACTCCTCAAGGATCCGATATGTTTAGAATTAATTTGAGTTAACCTTCTATTTATCTTACAATCATTTAGACAACTTCCAAATCAACCTTTCTTTGCAAAAGAATTTACTCCAATTTGAACAAACTAAAAGAACTCAAGTCAATATTTTTATAAGCAAAATCAACATGGTTATTTCTTCTAAAGCTCCTTTCATCACAATCCTTAGCATTAATAGATAAATCCATGCAAAATATCTTATCCCTTATATGTTAAGACTTATATAAGTCATTCAAAATTTAACAATAATAAGGTATCTTAGAACAGCTCAGAAATTCAAACTTTGACTTGAATTACAGTCCACTATCTTCAATAATCACAAGAAAAAGAAGAAATCTAATCTAAAGATGAAAATATAAATTATTAAAGATTTCATCATAATGTGTATATCATACTCTAACAAATTAATTTTTTATTCAATTTAATAAATAATATCAAAATACCTTAGATCCACTTAGAAAATAAACTTTTGATTTGAAATTCAACGTAACTTGAAAGATCAAGAAATCAGATCCAAATATGATATTTTGAATAACCAAAGATTTCACCAAGACGTATATCTCATATTCTCATAATAAATTAAGTATATTTTTATCTAAAATTAAGTTTCATATATGACCTCTTATAAGTTCAATGCTTAAAAATATTTCTCTCTTATATGATATAATTTTTCTTAGACCACATCCTAACTAACTTCCTTCTGATAAGTTCAAAAATTTTATAATGCTCAGAAAATTAACATCAAAATCAAAAAAGTTATCATGACCTTCACCCATATAAGTTTCGCATTCAAAATCATCAAGTATACTCAACACAATATATCAATATCTCTCTCTTCATTTTAAGGTCAACACTTCTCATACTTAGGTCAACCCTATTAATTGAAATCCAAGATATAACTCATTAATTCTATTATAGACATCATATGCCACTTATGCATAAATTTTATCATAGTATCTATTGATTTAAAATTCAAATATTGAATCCTTTCTTTCATGTCTATCGTGTTCCTCATGATCATAACTTATGTTTAAATATCACTAAAGTCACAATCTTGAATAATTATAACCTTAAGATTAAATATCACTTAAGTCATATTCTCTAGTGATCATAATCTAAACTCTAATATTATTCTATCACATCCTTAATGATCATAATCTTAAGCTTTGATATTATCTATTATCCTCTATTGATTATAATCTCAGAGTTTTGATATCACTTATGTTAGTCTCTAGTGACCTTAAACCTAAGCTCCGATACCACTCTGTCACATCATATTGATCTTATATAAAGTTTTGATATCACTTCATAATTTCTAGTGATCTTAAACCTAAGCTCTGATACCACTCCATCACGCCCGAACCCAACATCCAGATTGGATACGTGATGGTCACACACTCCTTAGGACAAGCTCTAAAGAATATCCAAGGCCTAAAATAATTCATTACAACCTCAACATCCATAATGTCTAATTTCAATAATAATTAGTAAAACTTACATAATTATAAATTAATTTTTTAATCCTCTAATCAGGTATCAATAACACTCTATCCATACATCCGCTCACTCGCAAATCTAAATCATAGCCAATCATGAGCATCTTGTAACACTAAGAAGAAAAAAAATAGAGGGTGTGAGCTTTACAGTTCAGTAAAAATTCTCATATCACACTAATATAATAATATAATCTTAAAATAAGGATAAGCAATAAAATATAAAATCTCATATTCAATATCCAGAATAATGCAAACATCTATAAATTATCTGTCTTATCAAGAGATGCATCATCGTATGTTAACAGATGAAACACTTTTATTCAGTATTAGCTTCATATTTTATCCTCTATTTCTCTTTTCATAATCACATGATCTTTAATCTTTTTCTTTCTGGCTCTGGACTAACCAAGATCATGCCTCAATCTCCATCCGATCAATTTTTCACTCATAAGCCTTTCAAGACTGTCCCAAGCATGAGCTCCTGGCTGGTTATCCTACATATGAAAGCTCATGGGGGGCTGTCTCAGGCATAAGCTCCTGATGGGCTGTCCCAGATATAAACTCTTGGCCGACTGATCCACGTATAAGCCCATAGGGGTTATCCTAAGCATAAGCACCTGGCAGGCTGTCCCAGGCAAAAGCTCCTGACCGGCTGTTCCACATGATAAGGCTATTCCAAACCATATCTTTTTATTAATTATTATATATTGATTTCACCAAATCAATTCTGATTTATAGTGTGATTAAATTAGATATGTCATATCAATATAATTATATCATCAATCACTGGCATATATACATATTAACACACGATATATGTACATTGAAAAATCATACGAGAAACCATAGTATCTCTACATGATAATCCATCAACACGAATCCAACGATATAAAACTAAAGATACAAATCCAACAATAAAAATAGTATATTGTATATATAATGGTGATCATATATAGAGATTTTTATCTTTATCGGTGATTGATCCAAGCATAAGAATCAACGAACTCTTTGATTTATAAATTTCAAAATAAGATATTTTGCTCGACATTTTATGTAGATAGTCGCATCTCTATATGACCATGATCAAACATAAAAATCATGTATGAAGAAATTACAGATAAACGATCCTAATAACATAATTTCAGGACCTCTCCAAGGATCAACCAAGATTGAAATTTGTCTAAGTGTCTGGACCCTCCACTAGTTCATAAGACTTCTAGAGAGAAAAATCATGAAAAGAGAATTTTAAAGAGAGAAAGTAGAGAGATAAAGTGGAGAGAGAATCTCCATATCCTTCAGATGAGGCAATAATGATCAAGATTATTAGAGGTCATATCAAGGTGACTCAATATGAATTAACTATGATC
>KE505654.1:30401-53254 GCA_000441515.1 Elaeis oleifera
CTTTCCCGTGGCCTTCTTGGCCGGAACAGGGGACCTAGAGGTCCCCGTGCCTTTGACCGACCGATCACGACCGTACCCGCCTGACGGTGGCCGGCGGCAAGGGCGACCTTCTCGAGCTCGGAGAGGCCAGAGCCGGCGGTCGGCGGTGACCGTCGGCACCAAAAATTAGGAGAAAGGGAGAGGCCGAACAGAGCTTCCTTCTCCGATGAAATCCGACGACTCCTGTCACCGGCAGTCATGCCCACCGGCACGAAAAGAAGGGAGAGAAGAAAGAAGAGGAGGAGGGACTTACCATGGCCTCCGATGACCCCCACCGGCGTGAAATCGCGGCGAGCACAAGTCGAGGGCCGTGGCTTCAATCGAAAAATCAGAGAAGAACTCCGACGATCTTCGGTGACTGTTGTGTCCTCTCTTAGAGGAGAGGAGGGGGGTTCTTATAGGGCTTGTCCTAGGGTCCCTCTAGGACTCCAATTCTTGATCGGAACCAGGAAGGGAAGACTCCGATCGGGAGTCTTCTTCCCTATTTTTTTTCTGGTGGGCTTTGTGGCTTTAGGCCTAGTGGGCTGGGTTATCACACCAGCTCTCTGGCCAGTGGCTTAGTCAGAGGATCAACTAGATTTTCTTTTGACCTCACAAAGTCCATGGACACAACATCACTCTCAATTAGCTATCTCACAATATTATGTCTCAATCTAATGTGTCTATTTTTCATTATAAATTTGCTTTTAGCTCGAGCTATGGCGGCCTGACAATCACAATATAAAGATATAGATGTTACAAGTCCTTTTCATATAGGAATGCCCACCAACAATTGTCTTAGCCACTCGGCATCAAATGCTGTCTTCTCTAAGGCAATGAATTCAGATTCCATAATGGACCTCGCAATTATAGTCTACTTGGATGATTTCTCAGAGATAGCACCACCTACTAAAGTAAATATATAGCCACTTATTGGCTTCAATTCATCAAAATCTGAAATCCAGTTAGCATCAGTATATCCTCCTAGTATAGTTGGAAACCCACAATATATCGATCCATGATACTCCCTTTAAGATATTTTAGTACTCTACATAATGCAATCCAATGATCATTATTTAGATCATGTGTGTATCAACTAAGCCTAGTCATAGCATATGCAATATCAAGATGAGTAGAGTTCATTAAGAACATCAAACTACCAATGATCTACGCATATTTAGTTTGTGATACACTACTACCAAGATTGTTATTAAATGCACCTTAGCATCATAAAGAGAAGATGTAGGCTTACAGTCAAAATGATCAAATTTTCTAAGTATTTACTCAACATAATGTGATTGTGATAAAATGATGTGATCATTTTCCTTATAACTCTTATCCCAAGAATTATATTAGCTTCACCCATATCTTTCATATCAAAGTTTGATGCAAGAAATTTCTTTATATTATTTGCAACATCAATGCTGGTACCAAAGATCAACAAATCCTCAACATATAAGCAGATAATAACACCAATGTTATCAACAAATTTACTATATATGCATCTATTAGCATTATTTATGACATATCTATTTATGCCATTTATAGGAGCTTGTTTTAAACCATACATTGATTTTACTAATTTACATTGCACTTTTATCTAGGGATGATACGTGTCTCAAGTTACTCCATGTAAGTTTCTTCTTCAAGTTCACCATTAAAAATATAGTTTTAACATCTATTTGATGCACAACTAGTTTATGGATAGATGCAATGATAAACAATACCCTAAATGTAATTCTAGAACTTGGTGAGTAAATGTCAAAATAATCAAATTCTTTTTTGTTTATAACCTTTGGCAACCAAGCATGCCTTGTATTTATCAATTGAGCCATCTTGTTTAATTTCTTTTAAAGATCTATTTACATTCAATCAGTTTCCTTTATGAGGTAAATCAACCCGTTCCCAAGTATGATTAGACATAATAGATTCAATTTTACTATTAATAGTCTCTTTCCAAAAAGGTGCATCAATAGAAATTATAGCTTCTTGATAAGTAAAAAGTTCATTATTTACTGATAAACATAGAAATCATCACCAAAATTAGTCTTCTTTCTAGCTCTTTTACTTTTCTCATTTCTAGTTCACAAGTTTCATTTTCATTAGAAGCAATAGAAGGTTTATGTGATATGAAAGTATTTCTTGAATTCATAGGAAATACATTTTCAAAAAATTCAACATTTTGGCTTCTATAATAGTATTGACATCTAACATATCCCTTTTAATAACAAAAACTCTATAAGTAGTACTATTATGAGCATAACCAATAAAACACAATCATAAGTTTTAGAACCAATTTTTTCTTTAGGTTCCGGTATCATTACCTTCGCCAAACACCCCCAAAGTTTCAAGTATTTTAAATTGGGTGAATAACCATGCCAAAGTTGAAAAGGACTTTTACCTATTTTCTTATGAGAAATTTTATTTTGCATAGGGTATGCTGAAAGAATGGCTTCCCATGATGAAAGAATGACTTCCCTCCACATGTTGGTAGGTAGCCCTGAACTTACAAGCATGGCATTCATCAGTTCTTTAAGAGTTCTATTTTTTTTCTTTCTGCAATACCATTTGATTCCGGTGAGTAAAGTGGAGTTATTTCATGAATTATTCCATTTTGTTCACAAACTTTATTAAAGAAATTCAATTCATATTCTCCACCTCTATCTATTTTTAATCTTTTAATCTTTTTATTCAATTGATTTTCTATTTCTGCTTTGTATTTAAGAAATATTTCACCCGCTTCATCTTTAGTTCTTAATAAATATAGTTTTGTATATCTTGAATAGTCATCAATAAATATTATATAAAATATTTTGCCACCTCTTGTCATTGTATTTTTCCAGTCTCCTAAATCACTATGTATTAGTACAAGTAATTATGTTTCTCTTGTAACAGTTTTGCAAGATCTCTTAATGATTTTAGTTTTAGCACATATTTCATATTTATTAATTTTTTATCATTTATATTTCATATTAATCCAATTTATCTCATTTCTTAAATAACCAAAGTTTATATGTCCAAGTCTACCATGCCACATATCAAGAGAGCCAACAAAATAAGCAAAAGAAGATGATACACTATCATTAATCATATCATGCACATTTAATACATAGAGGAGTCATCCAAATAAGCTTTTCTCATAAAGACATCATTTTTGCTCAAGGTAACCAAATCATCATCAAAGATTATCTTGATTCTGTCTTTTCCTAGAAGTGATACTGATACTAGATTATGCCTGATAGACGATACATATAACACATCATTAAGTGAGAGAATTTTACCAGATGTGAGCTTTAGCACAACCTTTCCTTTACCAACAATAGGTGTAGGTTGCGAATCTCCAATGTAAATGTTTTCAGTCCCTTCCTTGATTAGGTTGTAGGTAGTAAACATGTTTTTATTTCCACAAACATGCTTGGTGCATCCTGAGTCCAATAACCAAGCTTTAGGTCCTATCACTACATTTGCTTTGGACACTACCATGACAGCAATGATCTCCTCTACTTCGACCAAGTTCATGTTCATCTTGTTTTGTCCTTTTGTGACATCCTTGTGATGTATGCAATATGCCGCATAGTGACCTATTCTACCATAAACAAATAATTTTATTTCTTCTTTTGAATGTTAGAATTAGCATGAAATTTTCTTATAACCATTACCATAAGATTTTTAACAGAAAGAATTATCATGCTTTTTGTGAGTATGTGAGGGTCTAGAGTGATTAGAGACAATCAAGTTAGCTTTAGAAATAATTTCATTAGCCCTTTGAGATTGTTCTAATTTTTCATTTTTCTCTTCAACTCTAATATGTGCTATAATTTCTTGTGTGATCATTTGCTTTCTTTTATGCCTTAATTGAATTTTATAATCTTTCCAAGAGTCAAAAAGTTTTTCAATTAGGCAATCACCAACAAAATCCATCAAGTAATAAGTTTCCCTCACTAGCTAATTCACTAACTAGTTAATTTGAAATGCACGAATTTAATAGATAAAAACCTCTTACTACCAGCATCTTCAAAAATATACTTAGTACGCAAATCATTCCAAATATATTTAGTATGATCAAAATGATAATAACATCAAACAATTCATTAGCTAAGCAATTCAATATAGTGTTCCTTGCTAACTTATCCGTAGCCTCCCATTCTTGTTTAGTCTTTTCATAATTATCAATTCCTTCCTTAGGTTTAGGTTCCATCAAAATAAAGACAATGTTAGTAAAATCTAATACTACAAGAACCTTTTGTTGCCATCTTTTAAAATTATTATTATCAAAAGGATCAATTTTAGTAGCATCAGGTAATATTTTGGCGGTGGCAAGAATTGAGGCATCCATTAAATGTACCTTTAAAACTGTAAGAAATTTAAATAGTGGATGCAAATTTTTGATCAGACATAAATAATCATGATAAATAAATAAACAAGAATAAATTAAGAAAGAGAAACTTAGCTATAGAGGCACATGGATCATATTATCTTTAAAGGTAGATTTTGCGTTCTCTAGAATCAATGATTCGATGTGAAGGATCCCAATGCATTTGCACTCTAGGATTCAATTATAGCAGAACATTTGTAAGGACATGCTCTAAATACAAAGATTTGATTGAATTGCTTTTGGTTGTTTCTTGCCTCAAGAAAATAGAAAAAGAAGAGAAAGATGGAGGGCTTTATTGCAAAGAAGAGAAGAGAGAAATAGAAAGGGCTTTTCTAGAAAGAATAGAGAAAGAGATTCGAATGTCTGAACGAGAAGAAAGAATACATATTTATAGAAGAGCTTTTATGGTATTCCAGTCAATAGAAGTGACAGTCCAATCCAATGGTAACAATCATTCAAATACCAATAGGAGAAAACTACAACAGATAAAATATGAAATGACACTTTATTTTTGATGGACAACAATAAAGAGTTTGAAATATTTTGAAATACTTAGTTTAAATAAAAAGTAACCAACAAGCATCTCATCCAGCCAAGGTGCAATCCCACCGATCGAGGTCAAAGCACCACGTCCACAATCCAAGAATCAGACTCCACCCCTCAAAATCCTTAGGAGGTGGCTCCCAAGCAATTCAACCTACTCATACAGTAGGTGCAGACTCTAATTGTAGCCATCCAAGTAATTCAGTACACGATCGTAGCCCCTCAACTGACCCTACAGCAAGCACCTCGACAGCAATAGCAACCTCAGCCACTTCCCTGAAGTCCCAATCAAGTACAACAAAATAGACATAACCCACTAAGTAGTCCAGAATGGGGGCATCGAAGGCCCTTCTTGACCCCTCAATTAGAAAAAGACTCCACCCTGAGGAGATCGCCACCTTGACATTTCGAGCACTATACTGTTCAGGATGCTGATGTGGATCACAAACTTCAGGAGATACATCGACAAATAGAATCATTGTGGGGTTGGGCCTTGGCGTAAGATAGGGAGGTTGGCTTCAATGCTGACCCACCTTCAATAGGAAAATCATAGATGAACCCATCTCAAAATGTTGCAGTTGGAAGCATACAATGGGGCAACCGACCCATTGGATCCCCTAGAAAGTTTTAAGGCCCTCATGCTCTTACATGGGACAACTATCATGATCCTCTGCTAAGCCTTCCTCTCCACCCTACATAAGGCAGCTCGGTTTAGAAACTCAAGCCCATAGCCAAGCTCAATCCACTCCTTTGAGCAACTAGGTTGGTCATTCATAGCCCACTTTGTCAATAGCTGATGCCAACACCGTGGATTTGACTCCTTGGTAAATATCAAACAAAGAGAAGCAGAGTCCTTAAGGGACTACGTGAGTCGCTTTAACATGACTACACTGTAAGTGGGTGACGTAGATCAATCAATGCTATATCAGCCCCGAAAGGAGGACTTTTGAAGTGCCAATTCCTCTTCTCTTTGGAGAAAAGGTATTTGAAGGACTTTGCCAAGATGCTAGCTTGGGCAAAAAAGTATGTGAACATTGAGGAAGCCTATGAGCTGCGTGGAGGCTCCTCTAGAAGAAAATCCATAGAGTGGAAGGAAGAGAACAAAGGAAAAATGGATAAGCCAAGGTATGATGACCAACGAGGAAGGAGTTTGAGAAGATCCTGAACTCCCCCACAGGCTCACCAATCCAGAACTACACCTTATGGTCGACAATCATATCCGCCATCGAGGTGGTTTGCCACTTGTACTCCATTGAACACCTCGAGAGCACAATCTTGATGGACATCAAGGATGATGGTCAGCTACCAGGGCCAAGGAGGATACATGCTTCATCGACCCAACATGATCCAAAGAAGTACTATCAGTACCATTGAGACCACAAGCATGACATCAAAGAATGCATCCAACTTTGAGATGAGATGCAAGCATCTTGACAAGTACCTCAGAGATCGACGAGAACGAGATGAGACCCAACCCGAGTGATAAGTACTAAAAATATATTAATAAGAAGCATAAAAATATATATTAATTCATCTTTATTCTTAGAATTGATGTTTTATTTATCTTTTGCAAGAAAATTATCATCAATACAAAGAGCCCAACTCATAGGTTAAAAAGAAGAAAATTGAAAGCAAATCAAACTCAAAATAGATCCCGAATGAAGACCCAAAGGCAGGCACAGATCCAAGTAAAAATAGGCTCAAACCTGACTCAAAATCAACCCAAATTGACCCACAAACCATGCCTAAATCAACCCAAATTGGCACCCAGTGTACCATGGACTAGTCGGTCAGTCCATCAGCAGTCCACAAAATAGGCATCAGTCTACACGCAATGCAGGAAGCTGGGAGAGGTGATTTGTGCTGATCAATGGCTGATAGGAGATCTTAACACCTAATGGATGGCTGAGGGGGCTCCTTCCAATATCCAATGGAGGCGGCCACTGATTTGGCATGATCGGATGGTCCGAAAGCATCCCATGTGCGATCGAACGGTCACCATTTGTTGGCTGGGAGAATTGAAATAGAGAGGAATTTTGCACCATTCGATGGTCCAGAATGAAAATTAAGCTTGATCCAACAGCCAGCATGGTTTCCACTTTGATAAGGTGTTTGACAACGATTTTTTGGAATAATCTGGGGCATTTGATCAAGATTTGATGGCCAGAAACCTGGGATGCACTTGGGACGTGAATTGTAGTGGTCTATTGCATCCAGGAGTCCTGTAACGTGATGTATTCCATGGGTAACAAGGAGATTTGATATGAGGGGGTTATGAAAGCTATAAAAGGGATCCAGGGAGAATAGAAAATCATCCAAGAGAGGGGAAGGCATAGAGAGAGGGGCAGCATAAGCTTTGGATTTCAGATTAGCTTCTAAGAAGGAGGTGCTTAGAAGAGAGCTTTGTTCCATCACTATCTCCATGTCTATACCATCTCGAAGATCATATCCAAAGAGAAAGAAGAAGAGAAAGTCCAACATGCTCTGGGGAGTTTGAAGGAAGAAGAATTCATCAACAATCTTTTCGATGAGGCTGTGCCAATCTACTCTGAATCTTTGTTATAGTTTTTGTTATAGTTTTTATTTTATTTACTTGTTCTTTTAAATTATCGTTATATTTTTTGCTTTATTTACTTATTATTTAAATTTTTATAATTAAATTCTAAAATTAATTAATACAAAAGTTATTTTCATGCTCTTTAAATTTTTATTATTATTTTTATTGTAAATAGAAGCTAAGATCTAGATAATAGATCTTAGTACTAAATTCTTTTATATACTTTAAATTTTTATTCTTTACTTTTATTATAGGTAGAAGCTAAGATCTAGATAATAGATCTTAGTCTCAAATTTTTTTCATACTTTTTAATTTAATTTTTGATTTCAATTACTTCCTCGCATCTTTCTTTCTTTTAAAAAATCAAAATTTTTAAAAAAGCACTGTGTTCTCTGTGGAATCGATCCAACTCATTGCTTTCTACATATTTTTATTTTTTTAAAGTCAGATTTAAACTGATAATCATGATGTCCTAACAACAATATCGTACGATATCAAATTTTTGACGTCATTGCTAGGAAAGGCACGAATGCCAATGTTTTGATTTTTTGATTTTTTGTGAATACAGCTTACTAACTTTTCTTATTTTCTTATAAAGAAAAAAAGGAGAGAAAGAAAGCTTTCAATTTTGCTTGGTGAGATCAATCTTAACCCTAGATTTTTGTTTAGCATTAGTTGCTTTCTTTTCAAATTAGCTTAAATATAATCCACTTAAACCTAATCAAAACTCTATGACAAGAGTAGAAATCCTAATTGCTTAGAGTATCCATCATTTAGATTTACTTTTGATGATTGCTGGAGATAAGGTAAGCCTCTCAAGTTTAATTAATTTTATGCATCTAATTTAGTTGTATAGAACTCTTTGTTGAAATTGATTGTGCATATTTATCTTAAATCAACTTAAAGGCAACACCCATTAACAAGATAAAATGAAGATTTTATCACCCTCTCTTAGCCCAAAAAAATAACCAACCAGCATCCTTCATTAATCCAAGCTTCTAAATTAAAATTAACTAGATATCAACCCTTAAGAAACTCGAGCTCAATAAGATAAGTGACCCTGAAAGTTGAACCGGATCAAGCCTAGTTGATCGATTGGTGTATAGAAAAGTAGTTCAGATATTATGTTATGAAGGAAGGTAGTTATTTAATTGATTTCATTTGCTGATCTGACCAACTTAATTGGTGTCTAAGGAAAGCAACGGGGGGACCTCCATCAATCTTATACTTATCTGGCCAGTTGGTTGGTTAGATTCGCACTTGGAGTACTTGACGGTATACTTGAAACAGTTAGGAGCTGTCTAGATTTAGGATAACCTCAGGATAGAGAGTCCACTTTGTGCTAACTTAATTGCAATTAACATCTAACCATAACTAATTCTTCTCATCTATCATCTCTAGGTCTAGGACTCTCTTAGAGTTTTCATCTGTAGAACTTCTCTCCTTCTTCCTCTTCTCTTCTTCTTCCTCTCTTCCTCTTCCCTAAAAAGAAAAGAAATCTGAATCACACATATTAGGGTTTAGATAGGTACATGCATGATAGGAGATCTCTTTTTCTGATCTAGTTGAATCCAATCCTAAAATTGAATGGCTAATCCACATTAAATCTAAAAATCAAATGGTTAGAAATTTTGAAGAACCATCTAGGCAGATGAAGGAATACTTTATTCTTCCATCTATAATCCATTGACTTGTATCCACTTATCTAATATTTCTGCAAGCCATTATAAGATCAAGTCAATCACAATCTAAATGCTCTCATCTTTTTATGAAACATCAATGAAGATCCTTACAAGCATCTAGATGAGTTCTTAAAATTTATTCCATGGTGAAGATCCAGAATTTTACTGATGATGCACTTAGACTGACTTTGTTCCCTTTCTCACTAAAAGCACTGGCTTGGCATAATAGGAAGATCAATCCACACTTGGGCTGAAATGCAACACGAGTTTCTTAAAAAATTCTATCCCATAGGTCGAACCAACACCATGAGATGAGCCGTCACTGGATTTGCTCAGCTTTCAGGAGAATAAATTCATGAGTCATGGGAGAGACTTAAGAAACTTCTTAAAAAATGCTCACACTATAGTCTATCTAAGTGGCAAATAGTTCAAACTTTCTATGAAGATTTAGGAGACCAATATAGATAGATGGTGGATGTATCTTGTGGAAGTGCATTCATGAGTAAGAGTGAGGACGAAGCCTATGTCTTGTTTAAAACTTTGAGTGAAAACTTGATCAACCATGCTTCATTATCTTTCTATGAAAGGTCAATTCCTCATCAAAAGTGGATAGAAATCTTTGAGATTAAATATTCAGACTCTAGTTCTAAGGTTGACTTGAACCTGATAGTTAAGAAATTAGATAAAGTTGACCTTCTTACCCAAAAGTTAGATCAAGTCCTACCTAAGAATCTCTAATTTGAGAATGCCAAAGCAATTTTTGAGCTTAGAAGTGGTAGGATTCTTAAGGACCCATAGCAAGATCAGGTAAGAGAGGCTAGTACTGATGCTAGCCAAAATATGAATTCAGAAGAGGAGACTAGTATTGAGACTAACTGTATAGAAGAATCTGAGTCCAGAACTAATACTGATGCTGGTTTCAATCTGAGTGAAAGAGATAAAGAGAAGAAGAGAGCAGATGAGTTATTCAAAATATATAAACCTAGAATCTTATTCCTTCAGCCCTAGAAGCTGGTTCTTCTCGTAAAATATAAGAAGCATGCAATGAGGAGCTAATGAAATTATTTAAGTAAGTTCATATTAATCTATCCCTCCTCGATGCAATTTAGTGCATTCCAACTTACGCTAAATTTCTCAAAGAACTTTATATCCAAAAGTGTGAGTCACGAATCATAAAGAGAATTATGTTGTCTGAGGATGTAAGTGCAGTCCTATAGAACCCATTACCTTAAAAATAAAGATCTTGGTATTCTTTTGATTTCATGTGTTATAGGAGGCATCACCTTTGATCGAGCTCTGTTAGATTTAAGAGCTAGTATGAACCTACTTCCAACTATGGTCTATAAAAATTGGAGATAGGAGAACTGAAATCCATATCGGTTATTTTACAATTAGCTGATAGATCTATAAAGATACCATATGATCTAATTGAGAATGTCCCAGTTAGAGTAAATAATTATTATTTCTTAATAGACTTCCTCATACTTGATATGGAATCATCCCAAGAGCTGAATTAGAATCCTATAATTCTAGGTCGTCCATTCCTATCCATTGCCAATGCCAACATCAATTGTAAAATAGGAGCCATGGATATTTCTTTTGAAGATCAAAAGGTGAGAATCAACATTTTTAATGCCTTAAAGTATATTCAAAAGGAGAAAAGCTGTTCTAATCTAATAGATGAGATAGTTGAGTTCGATTTCTCTATAGATTTGATGAAAGATAATTTTCTAGATGAGCCCATTGAAGATACCCAAGTTCAATATTTGAATTCAGTATTTGATCCTAGATAGGTAAGAGAATCGACATAATTTAACTGAAGACAAACTTAATGCTTGTTGGGAGGCAACCCAATTTTTACATTTGAATCTCTTTTTATTTTAGCTTAACTTCTTTTAAGTTTAGGACTAAGTTGGGGGGAGAACCAACTTTAAAAAGACTTTGAGTGAAATCATGAAGGTCAGGCTAAATCAAGTACACATCTGGATCAGGTGACATCTCTTCTTTTCTTCCTCTTTATCTGTCACACTTTATTTTTCCTACTTCATTGAGAACAACATCGATTAAGTTGGAGGAAACAATAATAATAAAAAAAATTAAGTCCTTAAATAAGTTAGTATTTAGCATTTAGGCATCCGATTACGCTTAAGAATAGAGTTGAACCAAATATTTTTTTAAAAAAATAAATTGATACACAGCTCAGAGAATTTGTGAGATATCGAGGGATCAAGTATTAAGAAAATCGAATAAAGAGTTAAGTCTAGAACATAAATATTTTTTCTTGAGTACTTCTAATTCCTCCTACTAGCATCAAAAAAGAGTTTACTTCTTATTGACTTATGTAGGATAACTATATATTTTTTATAAATAAATTATTTATAAAAAAAATTTCAAAAATTTCATGCTGAGTAATAAGACCACTTTGCCTAAGTAGGTATTGAGTTTCGCATCAAAAGGTATGAAGGACAAAGAAGCTCTATTGTAAAGATAGTCTTAACTTGTAGTCTGTTTGATTCAAGTTAGTAAGTTCGAGGGATATTTTATATCTAATGTCCTAAAGTCATCTGGTTTGGGAGTCATTGGCTAAAAACTCACTACATAGGCCAGACAGAAAGCTTAAGGGGTTAAGACACTCAATAGCAATACAACGATAAAAAAATACAAAAAAAATCAACAAATGAAGGATGAAAGTAACAATATATTTATCCATATGCAAGTTAGACGGTTTAAAGATAAAAATAGGAGCAATTTAGAAAAAAATTCAAAAAAGTTCAATGTTCTTTACTTAATTTTTATATTGGTTAAGTACTAATACTCTGATGACATAACTCACTCATACTCTATAGAACATCGATGGCCCTATTAAAATTATTTGGTGAAATTTGAAACTTTAAGTTAAATGGCACTTAGCCCTAAATCCTTTCTTTACTCGAGGATGAGCAAAATTCAAGTTGGAAGGTGTGATAAGTACTGAAAATATATTAATAAGAAGCATAAAATATATATTAATTCATCTTTATTCTTTATAAATTGATGTTTCTATTTATCTTTACAAAAAGATGATCGTCAATACAAAGAACCCAATTCACAAGTCAAAAAAAAAAATTGAAAGCAAATCAAACTCAAAATGGATCCTAAATGAAGACTCAAAGGTAAGCACAAATTCAAACAAAATATGCTTAAATCTGGCTCAAAATCAACCCAAATTGACCTACAAAGCAAGCCCAAATCAACCCAAATTGGCACCCGATATACCATGGACCAGCCGATCAGTCCATCAGCAATCCACAGAAATAGGCATCGGTCTACACACGGTGCAAGAACCTGGGAGAGGTGATTTGTGCTAATCAATGGCTGAGAGATCTTAACACTTGATGGATGGTGAGGGGGCTCCTTCCCATAATCAACAGTGGTGGCCCACTGGTTTGGTGCGATCGGACAGTCTAAAAGCATCCCATGCACGATTGGATGGTCACCAGTCATTGTCGGCTAGAAGAATTGAATAAAGAGGGATTTTGCACCATCCAACAGTCCAGAATGAAATTAAGCTTGATCCAATGGCCGGCATGGTTCCTGCTTTGATAAGGTGTTCGGCAATAATTTTTTGGAATAATTTGGGGTATTTAATCAAGATCTGATGGACAGAAACATGGGATGCGAATTGCAGTGATCTAATGCATCTAAGAGTCTTGTAATGTGATGTATTTCGTGGGTAACAAGGAGATTTGATATGAGGGGGCTATGAAGGCTATAAAAAGGGGTCCAAGGAGAATAAAAAAATGGTCCTAGAGAGGGAAAGGCATAGAGAGAGGGGATAGCACAAGCTTTAGGTTTGGGTTGGCTTCTAAGAAGGAGGTGCTCAAAAGAGAGCTTTGTCCCTGCACCATCCCCACACCTACACCATCTCAAAGATCAGATCTAAAGAGGAAGAAGAAGAGGAAGCCCAGTATGCTCTGAGGAGTTTGAAGGAAGAAGAGTTCATCAACAATTTTTTCAATGAGGCTGCGCCAATCTACTCTAAATCTTTGTTACAGTTTTTGTTATAGTTTTATTTTATTTACTTATTCTTAAGGCTAGAAGTGGGCTGGGCTAGGTCGGGTTATAACCCTGCATGAGCCCTGTCCGAAAATTTTTTTTCAAGCTTCAGGCCGAGCTTAGGCTCGAAATTTTCTAAAAAATCCAGGCCCAAGCCTGACCCGAGTCCAGTCTGAACCCGATTAGACCAGCCCACAACCCACACCATCCCTTAAAAAAAAAAATCCTAACCCTAACCTATTCCAACAAACACCATCCCTTGTTTTTCTTTTATTGCTTCAAATGCTTCCAGTCTAGAGCCATCGGGAACCTTCCAAGCCTCCGCGGACACCACCTCTTCCCCCTCTCCTTGTTACCATCTCCTGCCAATCTCCCCTGTGGCTTCCTCCCCATCATCAATGGCATCGGCCTTCCCCTTTGGATCTCCCTCAGGTGCTTTCCTTCCCATTGATCTCCAAAAAAGAGAAAGCAATCCCTGCTTTCCTCGCTACCACCTCCCGTCGGTTACCATCGTCGCTGTTGCCATCGCCGCTGCCTTCCTTCCCATCATCACCAACATCGACCTTCCCATCAGGTGTTTTCTTCCAATAGATTTCCAAAAAAGAGAGAGAAATGAAAAGAAAAAAAGGATAAAGACTTGCCTTTAATTTTCCATCTTACCTTTGTTTTCATTAATTTTCTCCTCAGGAGCCTCCTCGGCCTGGTCCTTCTACTACTCATCGATGGGGAGGGAAGCGGTGATGAGGGTGATGTTCGCAACGACCTCGTCCCCAGTGGTGAGGGTCTCTGGTGGGAGCTCAAAGAAGGCCTTAGAGAAGGAGTTGAGGTGGGCATAGCGATCGAGGGAGAGGGCTTCAGCACTGCCAGAGAAAATGAAGACGATGATGGCCTAAACACATCGAGCATCGTCGGAGAAGATAAAGATGGTGATGGCCGATGGATGAATAACGACCACGGTCCACGGTCAAGGGGGCTAAGTTGGAACTATCAAATAGAAACGAAAACTTGAGAAGGGTGGCATGGAACTGGGCTCGGGCTGACTCATAAAAATAAATGGGTTGAACTTCAGACTAGGCTTAGGCCAAAAATAATGGGTTGAACTTCAGGCTGGGCTCGGGCCAAGCCCAGGCCAAACCAAGGTTTATCGTGCCCGGCCTGAAAGCAAAATGGGCCACATTTTTTGGCTCGAGCTCGGCTTGAATGGTTTTGACTGGCCCGAGGCCCACTTCCAGCCCCACTTGTTCTTTAAATTTCTGTTACAGTTTTTTTTTGCTTTATTTACTTGTTCTTTTAAATTCTTTGTAATTAAATTCTAAATTTAATTAATGCACAAGTTATTTTCATACTCTTTAAATTTTTATTATTTATTTTTTGTAAGTAAAAGCTAAGATCTAGATATTAGATCTTAATATCAAGTTTCATTCATACACTTTAAATTTCTGTTCTTTATTTTATCACAGGTAGAAGCTAAGATTTGGATAGTAGATCTTAGTACCAAGTTTTTTTTTTGTACTTTTAATTTTATTTTTGATTTCAATTACTTCCTCATATCTTTCTTTTTAAAAAAATCAAAGTTTTCAAAAAGCCCTGCCTTCTCTATGAAATCGATCCAACTCATTACTTCTACATATTTTAATTTTTTAATTAATTTAAACTGATAATCACGGTATCCTAATGACAACATTGTGCGATATCACAGAGCAACCCCAGCTTGAAGAAAATCTAGATAATTGACCTATTGCAAGCATCATAAACACAATAATTGGGGGATAGGTCATTGGCCGAAAGGTGGAAGACTAAGAACATCATCGCTTTCTCTAAGGAAGATGCCTAGGGGATCAATCCCTATATATTTATGCCATCGTTATAGCTTTAAATATAGACAAGTATGATATACACTACATCTTAATTGGTAATGGAAGCTCTACTGATGCTTTATTTTACAATGCCTTCTCTAAGATGAATCTCACTTCAGATCAATTACTGAAAATTGATTCCCCACTTGTGGAAATGTAGTTCCTGTGGAGGGGGTCATTACACTCCTAATTGTGACTGGCCAACCTCCACAGCATGAAGAAGTATAGCTCGACTTTCTCATTGTCAAGGTCCCATCAATCTGCAATGCAATCCTCAACTGACCTAGCATAAATGCCCTTTGAGCCATAGTTTCAATGTACCACTTGCTAGTAAAATTCTTGACAAGGTATGGGATTGGAGAGATCCAACAAGGCCAAGCACTTGCCCAGCAATGTTACATGATGACTTTAAAGCTAGCAAAAGATTTTGGTGGACTGATGAATGCCAAGCAGCTTTCAATGAGCTAAAAATTACCTCCATGCACCACCTCTTCTTAGCAAACCCAAACCAAATGAAGGACTCTTCCTATACCTAGCTATCCCCCCACAGCCCTTAGCTTAGTTCTGGTGCATGAGGAAGGAAGGATCCAACAACTGGTGTACTATATTGGTAAGGTCCTCTATGATGCCGAGATGAGACATTCAAGACTTGAAAAGGTGATTTATGCCCTTGTCATCTCTGCTAGGAAGTTATCTTTATACTTTCAGGCCCACACCATGGTACTTCTAACCAACCAGCTAGTGAAGATAATACTTCACTGACCTGATACCTCAAGTTAGATTGCAAAGTGGGCCATAGAACTTTCAGAGTTTGATATAAGATATCAGCCTCAACCTCCATCAAGGCATAGGTGCTCGTCGATTTTATCTTCGGGTATACCATTCCAAAAGAAGTCCTGGAGGATCTCGAGCCAAGGAAGGAAGAAATCCTAGAATCATGGGTATTGCATGTAGATGGCTCATCGAGTTCCATCAAATCTATGGTTGTGCTATCCTCACCAATCTAGAAGGGTGGAAGCTGAATATGCCCTACGATTTTGCTTTTCAACCTCTAATAATGAGGCCAAGTATGAAGCACTCATAATTGGCTTGCAGATTGCCAAGGAGCTAGGCATGAAGCAGCCAGAGATCTAGAGTGAGTCCTAGCTCATCATCGACTAGTTACGAGGAGAGTTCGAAGCTCAAGAACCAACATGGTGAAATACCTATAGAAGGTCATAGACATGACTTCCTCTTTTACCAATCTTGACATTAAACAAGTCCCCAAATTGAAAACACTAGAGCAGACCTATTGTCAAAACTCACAACATCGAGACCAGCCGACCTCCCTAAAGGTTCATTCTTCGAAGTATTGGATAAACCTAGCACCGAGGAACCAACCTCGGTAATGTAGGTGGAAGAAGAGCCGAGCTGGATGGATTTAATGGTTAGATATCTTTATAGTGGTGTACTACCAACCAACCTCCAAGAAGCTCAAACAAACCGAGACATCAGGTGCTTCATTATGTGTTCTTTGAGGATAGGCTATATAAAGGTCATTTTCACTGGCATTACTGAAGTATTTATAGCCTACCAAGGCAAACTATGCCCTTCATAAGATGCATAAAGGGATATGTGGGAATCATCTGAGGGGTAGGTCACTGGCATATAAGATACTATAGTAGGGCTATTATTGGCCGACATTGCAGCAAGATACAGTGATCTTGTACAAAAATGCAATCAATGCTAGAGGAATACCTACATTCAATGTTGACCTACTAAACTACCGTCAATTGGAGCACCCAAGCACTTTATACAATGAGAGATGGACATCCTCAAATCCTTTCCACAAGCCTCGAGTCAGCGCAAATTCCTACTTGTCACCATCAAATATTTCACTAAAGGGTTCAAGGTCAAGCCGCTAGCTCGCATCACAAAAGTCCAAGTTCAAGACTTTCTCTGGAAAGCTATTATCTACCAATTCATCTACCTCGGGTCATCATTACTAATAATGATCGGCAACTTAGCACTCCTCGATTCAATGACTTTTGAAGAGAATTCAGCATCACTCACCACCTCAGCTCGATGGGTCATTTGCAAATGAATGGCAAGGTCGAGGTGATCAACTGGACCCTCTTGCAAAGTTTGAAGGCCAGACTAGATCAAGCCAAGGTTCATGGGAATATGAGCTTTACAGTGTGTTGTGGGTATACCAAACTACCCAGTAGGTCTCCACCAAAGAAACACCCTTCAACCTGGCTTTCAAATCCAAGGATGTGATTCTCTTTGAAATCGGCATTCTATCACCTTGAGTGGAAACCTTTGATGAGCAGCACAACTTAGAAGACCTCCAAGCAAATCTAGACTTGGTCAAAGAGACCCAAGAATGGGCTCGGATCCAAATGGTGGCCCTCCAATGCAAGGAATTTTGAACTTGCGCCTTAGTTCTGTAATGAGCCAAGGTGTCTCTGTTAGAATATGGCTACAATATAGTATGTGTAGTTTAAATTTTTTTAAACATCTATGCAGCAGAAATAATAATTAAATAATTTAATTTATTAATGTATCAGATTAGATCTGAAAACTATAGCATGGATCTAGATACGAATAAGTACCCACGATCTGAAATCTGAAACAGAAAATAAATCATTAGAAAATCAAGCAGAGATCGGATCTCTATACCTCGGATCCTGCGGATGTCCTGAATTTTGATCGTAGCCGTGAACGCGCTGGGCCTCTGCTGGTATCTACACGGAGTCACTTGATTAGAGCATCGAGATCACCGATATGCTAGCACCTTGCAGATCTCGCTGCTCATTCTTGAATCTAGATCTCTTTTTCTAGATCTTGAAGAACCAGATCACCATAAAGAGAAGAAGAACTCTTTTTCTTCTCTTCTTCTCTCTCTTTTCTCATCTTAGATCTGATCTCTATCAGATCTAGGATGTGGAAGATGCAAGGAAGAAAGGAGGGCATTGGGATGTCAGAAAGAAAGAAGGGGCGCAAAAATATTGGACGTCTCCTCCTCTCACGAAAAATTCTTCACGCCCCACTTGAAATTTTTTTGCACATTCCCCTTATTCCTCATGCTCCTTAGAGATAAGATCAAACCTTATCTAAAATGGCATGGAAAAGAAGGAAAGAAAAAATTGCACCAAGAAGAGAAACGCGTGAAATCTTCTCACGCCATTCCTTTAGCACATGCAAATTCCTTTCCCAGAATTTTTGTCGCACAAAAATTCTTCCATGCCCAAATAAAACCAGATAAGGTAGTTCTCTTGATAAGGCATCTTTTCAAATCAAATTTGAAAAGATGTCCTAAAAGAGAGAGAGTCCTAGAAGCCCTCTTTTCTTCATGCACGCAAGGAGGAAAGCAGCGAAATTCAACGTGTGCCTTTCTCATTTTGGCATGAATTTTGGAGAGGGAGTCTCAAAGAACTTGTGCTCTCTATGTCAGGATTCATCTGGTTCGAATAGAGCCTCAATCAGGTTCAAATCGAGTCCGAAAAGAGCCGAATTCGAAAAGACTGTCAAGCCTGATTCAATCAAGCCTAAAATCCAAATCTGATTTGGATAATTGAACTCAATTAATATTAAATTAATTAAGTATAATTAAATTAAATCTGATTTAAATTAATTAAGATTTAATTCATAATTTAATCAATCTCCAAAAAAATTACAACACTTGTAATTAAGTCCCTGCGCTAACAATTAGCAGCTGCCAAAACTGTAACACTTACAAATTAGCAATTTCTAATATTCAAGCTACCAAAACTGTAACGCTCAGTCCTTCACTGGGTCAGCTCAGTTCTTCATTGGGTCAGCTCAGTCACAGTAGGCCAAAAAATGGGGTTTCTATCTTTTGATGTATTGGCAGACTTGATCGGCCATCTTTCTAGCTGAGTCGGTTAAGTTGCTCACTGGGTCGGCTCAGTTGAAGACTGGATCGGCTAAGTCCCCTAGGTCCTAAACTTTAACTTTTTGTGCTTTCTGTTTTCTATATCCACTCAGTCTGGATTGGCTCAGTTTGCGTGCCAAGCATGCCAAATATTATTTTTCAGTCTTTCTTCTCCAATTTGATTTTTAGGCTAGACTTGTCTTCTAAACATGATTTATTCCTCATTAAAACTCCTTGAAGGGTATATTTAATCTAGAGTTTTATTACTAAGGTCTTGGATGGTGATTCTTTATTTGAATGTTTGAAAATATTTAAAAATTATGAGCTTCTTGAAACATAAAACTATACACCCTCATAAATAATATTAGAAACTTAATAATTTATATGCAACTACTTTTGTTATCGTCAAAATCAATCCAGGGTCAACAAGAAGGAGCAGAGGATCATAAGGTGGGTGGTCCAAATCCATGTCAAGGGACTACAATAAGATTAGATGCTACGGGTATAATGAGTTAGAGCATCGAATAAGAGATTGCCCATAGCTCAAAGATCGAATAAAGGCTACTGCGATAGCGGTCCATAGTAGCGACAGTGATGAGATCGATGATGTGCTTATGGTCTCAAACGAGATATCTACTTCTTAATCTTAGTAGATTTTAGATTCTTTATTTTCGCATCATGTTTGTTATAGAGAGGAGCTATTTGACTCCCCAAAGAGCAGTGAGGATACTGTTCATCTATTGGATGGATCGAGCTGTGTGATCAAGGGTATTGAAATTGTCAACTTACAAACTTATGATGGAGCAGTAAAAAATTGGATGAGGTCTGATACATATTAGTTTTAAGAGAAATCTAATTTTACTAAGCAACTAGATCCAAATAGCTATAAATGGAGAGCTAATGATGGAATTCTAAAGATTTTGCATAGCAGTAGGGTTATGTTGAAGGAGAAGATATATAGAGAATATTACCTTTGATAGGGAGCTCAGTGCGAGATGAAGCTCTAGGTGCAGATGGATTGGGCATGAGATGAGAGACTCGAAAGGATGACAAATGACGTCACAGGATAAAGTTCCTATTACCGTAGGAGGCTACCTCGAGCAGATCTAAGATCAAGCAGATCACAACACATGACGAAGATAAGATCAAGCAGCCTGGCTTGTTGAAAATTATGTCTCAAAGCCAATTATCAGTTTGTTGATGGTTGAGCTTATTATTATGATTGTATATGAATTATTGAATTAATAATATTATTTAATTTCTCATCACTGTATACATTTTATTTTGAACTCCTGTTATGTGATAAAATTTTTAGGACTATTTGGTTCGATATAAGAGGATATATCGTCTAGTCCTTAAACCTTAAGTTCACGATCAAATAATATACTATTATTAGGATGATAGTTATATCAAGTATAGGTCATTGTGTGCGATGTACATTGGTTGTCTTCTTAATCAATGAGTGTGGAGACACTGGCATGGCATGCAAGTGAGATATAGGAGTACATCTCACTGAACGTGACCAACTACTGAGTACACTGCTATCAAGAGTAGCTCACGAAGGATATGGGTATAAGTGTTCCTCCGATCTAAGATCACCACGGTGACTTGCAAGCAACTCACTGTGCTTTAGTGTTGGACTATCTGAATTTTTAATTCAATGATGAAAATTTTGGGCATAGTCAAGTACTTGAGAAGTCAGTGTGTGAGTCAAGATGGAATTGACCCCTCTGAATAAGGAGTTAATGTATTAGTATATTTCAATTCAATAAAATCTCGACCGAGGTAATTCATGTGATGGATTTTAAAATTGAAATATAATGTGGGTAACCATATCAGGGTTGACAGTTAAGTCCTAGATCATCTTGAGCATTTAGGTCAAAGGGATGAATTATACGATAACCATATGCCAATAGGTTCTTGAATGATGCTTCACAATCTTTTGACCTATCCGGATATCGGATATTATTGCAAGATGGTCATTTTGATTGGTATAGAAAAATTATTTCTATACTACTGACTTAGATTTGAACCTATGGGGTCACACTCAAAAGAAGTTTCTGACTGATCATACGGCTGATAGACGATTATGAATCATTCTAGGATAAAACAATCAATTCGATCGATGATTAACCATGTGCAAAAATTATAATAAATCAATTCACTAATTATTAATAAATTATAGGAGGATTGATTAATAATTAGATTGCTAATTATCTTAATTTGATTGAGCATTGAGATTTGGATCAAATCTAATTGAATTGGATTCAATTTGATTTGACCCGATTAGGTTATGAGATGACCTAATCGCTAAGGATGTTCGATTTCTGATTTGATCAAAATTTGAACTCGAATAATTTTTGATTTGATTAAAATTTAATTGAAGCTATTTAATATCTAATTAAATTAGATTTAATGATCTAATTGGATCTAACCTAATTTGGTTGGATTAAGAATTCAATTGGATGAGAAAACAATTCGAATTCAAATCCCTTGCACCTCTTTTCTCTGCGCCCTCTTATTCTTTACGTGAGAAAAATTTTTTATGTAAAATTTTCTCATACCCAAAAGCTTTTCCATATCTACGTCTAATTTTTTTTGAATTAAAAATTGATTGATTTTAATTTGAGTTCAAATGGATTTGAATTTGAACGAAAATCGAAAGTCCAAATTGAGTTGGACTCTTCTCTTCATGCCATCACCTTTCTCCATGCACAAAGTATTTTTGAGTGAGATTTTTTGTATCAATCTGATGTTGGTCAATCTCTCTTTGAGTTTATAAATGAGGATAAAATTTAATTCAAAATTTAATTCAAATTTGACTTGAATTAATGATAAAGATCAACCAACGTTTGAAATTGAACCAAACTACCTTTCCTTATCCTTATCTTCCGTGGGATGCCACCCTTAAGAAGGGATCAATTTTGTATGAGATTAGAAGTATTTTTTGGCATGAGAAACCTGAGAGTTGGGGCGTGAAAAGTTGAGTGGGTTGGGCTTTCGTGCATGAGAAATAGAGGAAGTGTTCTTCTTCTCGGGCGTGAGGTGTAGGGTCGAGGATTTCAACTCTAGATTTTGTGAGAAGAAAATACAAGAGTGAGTCTTGTTTAATCTCCCACACTACTACCTCCTTGTAAAGCTTCATCATTTGATTTGAAAAAGTTCGAGAGATCCAAAGAAAGGAGTTTGGGTCAGCCATCTAGAGCCTTCGACGTGAGCTAGCACTCCCATGAAGGAAGATCCAATCAGGACTTCGAGTGGACAATCTGTAGAGGCTGGACGATCAGAACTCAACTGATGTGATCTAAAGGTTAGATCAAATTCAGGGCATCAATGTGATTGATATAATTTTTATTTTATATTAGATTTTATATGTAAATTTTTTATGTCATAGATCCTTAATTGATAGTTTAGATCTGATTTAAGGCATGTTTAGAAGATTAAAGTATTTTATCTTTTATTTTTCACTGTAAAATCTTAAAAATACATGCTTTGAACTTTCTATTTTCCTTCAATTAGTATTAGTGTGTGGTTTCTTATGACTTGAATTTTTTTGCAAATAACCTGATATTATATATATTTAGATCTATAATTTAATTTAGATTAGATCTGATATATGATATTTAGATCTAAAATTAATTATAGATCTGATCGCACAAACTGATATAAGGTTGTCCTGCTGTAAGGTTTACCCCTTACAGTGCAAAGATTATCCTAATTTATACTAATCTTTATAAAATTTGATTTTAATTATTTAGATTAGATCTAAATAATTAATTTAAAATATGAGTATATAGTAATCTAATTAGATTGATCCTCATAGCCATCCGATCATAGGAGAAATCAAGATTTTGCAACTCTATTTATCCATTCGATAGGATCTCTTATGATGTGCAGGGGTACTACGCGG
>KE505654.1:131429-144321 GCA_000441515.1 Elaeis oleifera
GTGATGAAAATTTAATTTTATTGTAAATACTTCCATTATTTATGATGAAACTATTTTCATCACTAATATTTAAAAATTTAAATTTAAATAAATATTTTATTATTTATGATGATTAATTTTATCGTAAATAATATGTATTTACATCATAAATAATAATTATTAGTGATAAATTTTTATTTTATCGTAAATATCTTTATTTGTGATGAAATATATTTTCGTCGTAAATAAATTCATCACAAAAAGTGGTATTTTTTGTAGTATTTTTTTATTTCTCTTCTTTCTTTCTATTGCAGTATCGACAGCATCACCTAGTTTAACGATCTTGGGTGGGGGTTCCATATTCAACACTCATGAGAGATCCTTTCTAATAAGTGGTATCAAAGCACGTGGTTGTCTAGATTGTAGTAGTGTTGATCAAGATTGAAGAAAATAGAGAAGACAGGCTCAATCAAGATGAAGATCAATCGATATGATGGGAAGAGCATTTTTTCTCTACAACAAGTGAGGGTGAAAGATATGCTTATCCAACAGAGGTTGATCGACACCCTCTTATGCAAGAAGAAGCTAGAGGAGAAGCTAACTACCATAGAGAAAAAGATTAGAGGTGGCTCTAGACGTAAGCAGTGAGTATGATCCGCTTATACTTGGTAGATGATATTGTGATCTATATGCTTAGCTAGACTTTTCTGACGGTGATGTGAACGAAGCTCGAGGAGATGTATATAGTGAAATCACTCACCAATGCACTCTTTCTTTGGAAGCAATTCTACCAACTACAAATGAGAGAGGGGCAGAGCATATAGGAGTATCTCAGCAACTTTCAGAAAATCCTCACCGATCTCCTCAGCATTAGTGAGAAGATTGAGAAGAAGATCAGGACGTTAGTCTTGCTTTCATCGATCACTTCTTCTTTTTTTGATTCTTTGGTGACTGTTTTTCTTATAGAAAGAGCACCCTCAAGATGGATGAGATCACTTCTGTACTTCTTCAAAATGAGATTCTTAGACAAAGAACTGAGCTTCGAGTTCAAATGGTGACTCGACTATGATGATGATTGGAGGAGGTGGTGGCAGAGGATGAAGTGTTGCCCAAGGATGATTATCCAAGAGGGTGAATTGGATATTAAGGAAAAAAAATTAAATGATACTTATGCATATTATACTACTTAAGTACTTAATGAAACAAGATATAAAATGTGCAGTGAATGAGAATAGTAAAGTAAAGGCACACAATCACAAACGTAATGATTTATAGTGGTTTAGCACCAAGCTCAGCATCTACGTCCACTTCCTAAGTAAACCACTTAGAAATTCGACTATAATCACTAAGCTTGATTACAGTCAGATTATTTTCTTGGATTCACAATCTAATCCAGTTGGTTTTGACCTAGGCTCACCAACCAAAATCTTACAATGATTATTTTCTCAGACTAACAATCAACTCTGATTGGTTTTAATCTTGACTCACCAATCAAACTAATACAATGTCCAACTCAAGACTTAGACCAACCAAGTTTTTCACTCCAAAAAACTTGAAATTAAACATAATTAAGATAAGAATAAAAGTTCAAAAATAAACACAACAAGGCATAAGAGAAGAAAATCTAAATTGCTTGCTGGTTGCTTGACTTCTTCTCCTTGAATGCTTGAGAGATGTGGATGAAGATCTTCAATGCTAATTCCCTGACTTTTCTCAGCTTGAGGATAGTGGAAAGACACAAAGAAATTAGTAAAACACTCCTTCCTTTCACTATTCAGCTCACAAACTAAAAATACTTCCAAGCTTTTCTCTCGGGTTCAAAAAGATACTCTTCAATGCTCCAAAAATTTCTTATATAATACTAATATTTTTCACCATTTAAAATCATCTAAAGATCTTCTGAAAAGTGTTTTACCCATTGGAGATATGAAATAGCCATTGTAGGGTGCATGCGATAAAAAGCTATATTTTTCAAAAACTAGCCATTACAGACATTGGGTTGGCTCAGGTTTTCTCTGAGTCGGCTCAGTCCTTCACTGGGTCAGCTCAGTTCTTGTTGGATCGGCTCAGTCACAGTAGGCTGAAAAATGAGCTTCTATCTTTGGATGTATTCTCAGACTTGGTCGGCTATCTTTCTAGCTGAGTCGACTAAGTTGCTCATTGGGTTGGCTTAGTTGAAGACTGGATCGGCTAAGTCCCCTAGGTCCTAATTTAACTTTCTGTGCTTTTATTTTCTGTATTCACTCAAACTGAATCGACTCAGTTTGCGTGCCAAGCATGCCAAATATTATTTTTCAATCTTTCTTCTCCAATTTGATTTCTAGGCTAGACTTGTCTTCTAAACTTGATTTGTTCCTCATTAAAACTCTTTGAAGCGTATATTTAATCTAGGGTTTCATCACTAGGATCTTGGGTGGTGATTCTTTATTTGAATGTTGGAAAACACTTGAAAATTATGAGTTTCTTGAAACTTAAAACTACACATCCTCATAAACATTGTTAGAAACTTAATAATTTATACTCAACTACTTTTGTTATCATCAAAATCAATCTAGGATCAATAAGAAGGGGCAAAGGATCGTAAGGTGGGCGGTCCAAGTCCACGTCAAAGGACTACAGCAAGATTAGATGCTACAAGTATGATAAGTTGGGACAACGAGTCAGAGATTGTCCACAGCTCAGAGATCGAATGAAGGCTACTACGACAGCGGTCCATAGTAGCGATAGTGATGAGATCAATGATGTGCTTATAGTCTTAGATGAGATATCTACTTTTTTAACCCAGTAGATTTTAGATTCTATATTTTTGCATCATGTTTGTTGTAGAAGAAACTATTTGACTCCCTAAAGAGCAATGAGGATACTGTTCATCTGTCGGATAGATCGAGCTGTGTGATCAAGAGCATTGGGACTATCAGCTTACAAACTCATGATAGAGCAGTAAAAAATTGGATGAGATCTGATACATATCCAGTTTCAAGAGAAATCTAATTTACTGAGCAGACTAGATCCAACCAGCTATAGATGGAGAGCTGATAATGAAATCCTGAAGATTTACATGACAGTAGGGTTATGTTGAAGGAGAAGATGCATAGAGGACATTACCTCTTGACAGGGAGCTCAGTGCGAAATGAAGCTCTAGGTGCAGATAGATTGAGCACGAGATGAGAGACTCGAAAGAATGACAGACGATATCACAGGGTGAAGTTTCTATTACCGCAGGAGGCTACCTCGAGTAGATCTAAGGTCAGGCAGATTCTAGCACATAATGGAGATAGGATCAAGCGGCCTATCTCTACTCCCATATTTGTCTATTCAAGAGCACTCAGCATTTGTCCCAAGACATGGGGGTGAGATGAACTATAAGCTCTCAAAGTTATATGGAGGTCGAATGTCGAGTCGAGATGGAGATTGTTGAGTTTAACATCTCAAATTCGACCCACAGTAGAGAAATCCACAGCAGAGAATAGCATGCATGGCTTGGAGGCATGGCCCGCATGCCCACTAGCACCTACGGCCCATAGGCCTGCAGTGTGCGTGGCCCACAGCACATAGGCTGCAACGCGGGTGGCCCATAGTGCATAGGCCACAGTGTGTGGGCACACGGATGCATGCGGCCCAAGATGCATGCGAGTGCACATAGCCCAATCAGATGCACGGCCTAGGATGCACGAGGGCATCCACCCACACGATACACGCATGGTCCACCACATGCCTGCAGCAAGAGTTGCGGTCCACGGGTCGCACATGGACTGCTGTGGTCTAGAGCCTATTTCTCGTGGCTCATGCATGCACGAACGAGCGTGCAACACATGACATGCATAGGGAGGATCTGGTCCATAGTGAGCATGGTCCAGAGGTAGAAGTGGGCAATCAGACGGCTAGAATTTTGATGCGGGTGTGATCAAACAGTTTGGACTCTTTTTTTATGTGGTTTGGATCTGGATTCCTAGCAGTACTCGATTTTGGATTTTTAAAAGAGGCCTGATAGTCTGTGGGCAATGTGTAGTGGTACATAACAGCCTGTGGAGATAAAGGTAGTGGCCAGAGAGTCTGTGGAGCAATGGAGGGTCTCCTTTGGGGTTTTTGTGAGAGCATTGTAAGGGTTGAATGCTTCTTGCTGAGAGAGAAAGATTGATGTATGAGAGTTGAGAGGGTATATTCTCCTCTTGTATTTGTTCTTTCTTTCATAGTGAAGTTTGCATGCCCTATAGAGGTAAGTCTTAAACTGATCCACATATTTAACTATATTTTTTTATTTTTTTCTTCTTTAATATTTTGATATCGACAGCATCACCTAAGTTAGCAATCTTGGATAGAGGATCCATATTCTACACTCGTGAGAGATCCTTCCCCTTATAGAACCCAATAAGAGGACCCTCATAAGCACGGTTCGTCCTATCAAAACTAGCCAAGCTCAAAATCTCGATCGATCAAGAAGTGAGGGGTAATCCTATAAGAGCACCCTCAAAAGTATGGCTCATCCTATCAAAACCAATTGAGTGCAAACCTCGACCGACTAAGATGCGAGGGGTCACCCCATACGAGGATCTTTGAAAGCATCGCTCATCATGTTAAAACTAGTTAAGCCCAAAACCTCAACTGACCAAGGGGTAATCCTATAAGAGGACCATTGGAAGCATGGTTCATCTTGCTAAAATCAAGTGAGTCCAATACCTTGGCCACTCAAAAAGCAAGGGATAACCCCATAAGAGAACCCTCAGAAGTATAGCTTGTCCTGCCAAAATCGGTCGAGCCTAAAATCTTAGCCGATTAAGAAGCAAGAGATAATCCCATAAGAGGACCCTCAAAAACACGGCTCGTTCTATCAAAATTAGCATAGCCCAAAACCTCAACCAACTGAGAAGCGAGGGGTAAACCCATAAGAGCACCCTCAAAAGCACAATCATCCTACCAAAACTAGTGGAGACCAAAATCTTGGCCGATCGAGATGCAAGGGGTAACCCTATAATTTTTGGGGGACCCTCGAAAGCATGGCTTGTTTTGTCAAAACTAATCGAGCATAAAATCTTGACCGATCGAGAAGTAAGAGATAACCCTATAAGAAGACCCTCGAAAGCATGACTCATCCTATCAAAACCAGTCGAGCCCAAAATCTCGACCAATCGAGAAGCAAAGGGTAACCTTATAAGAGGATCCTCAAAAGCATGGCTCATCCTATCAAAACCAGTCGATTCCAAAATCTCGATCGGCCAAGAAGCGAGGGGTAACCCTATAAGAGGACCCTCAGAAGCACAATTCATCTTACCATAACTAGTCGAGCCCAAGACCTCAGCCACTCGAGGATTGAAGCTAGGGTAACCCCATTGGAGAATCCTCAGACCTATGGCACCTCATTGTGATGCAAGCCTAGCTAAAATCCTTGGTATGAACGTCATTTAGTGAAGGTTGGATCGAGGAGCATGGTTCGTAACAAAATGAGCCAACCTTGAAAACTCAGCCACCCAAGAAACCAAAAGTGACTCCAAAAGTAGATTTTGTACAATAGCGAGTCGAGCTCTAAGAGGTGGAAGCAGAATTGTGAAAGTTAGTTTGACTCAGCAAACAATCACTTCAACAACTAATCTCCACCAAATGCAGAAGAGTCAAGGTACAAGACTTCAAAAATGTGTGATGGGTGAGTCGCCAATTCAATATGACATTTGAAAGATGGAGATTCTGACTAGTAGTTTAGTTCGACATCTTTCGGTAGGGTCAAATGACTTGAGCTAAGAAGATTGGTTCGATAAAAGCATATATTGACCAAAGATTAGAAAAAAGACTTCCGCAAGTAACACTACTTTCTGAGGAAAGGTACTTTTTTCTTCAAATGTCTAAAAATATCTATCAGACAAGCTAACTACAAACTAAGTTCGAGATAACCAACCAAGATTAGAAAAGAGGGAAAAAAAAAGAGGCTTATGCTTCAATCAGAGGTGCACCATGTTCAGCTTGGCTAGTAGCTTCATTGACTTGACCTGCCGCCTCCTTGGTAACGACAACCTCCGATAGGGGAATCTGAAGATCTTGTACTCCTCAGGGATCGGGTCAAGAAGGAGGCTCAGTAGGTCATTACCATCGTCGGACAAAAGGTAAGGTCTAGGTTGGGTAGTGATCTATGACCTTAGCCCAACACTCCTAGATGCCAACCATGGAAGACTCCATGAGGATCTCATCCTTCTCCTCTACAAACTCCTTTGAAATTTGGAAGTCCTCCATAGCCTTCTGAGTTGACTCAGCCATTCTCACTTCGACAACCATGAGTTTTCCTCTGATTCTTCAGCACCTCCTTCAAGTGCCCAACCTCTGCCACAACCTTGATTAGGATGACCTATGCCTTATGTTGGGAAGGATACCTCAAGAGTGCGAAATATGGATCCTCACATAAGATCGCAACATCGATAATGATGTCGATACCATAAAAAAAGGAAGAATAGAGATGCACAAAAGACACAATCAAATAACATGGATCGGCTCAAGACCTACCTCCACGGGGCATGCAACTTTACTGAGAGAGAAAAAAAATCATAAATACAAGAAGAGATCACACCCTCTCAAATCTCATACATCAATTCTCAACAAAAAGCACAAGAACCTCACAAAGCTCTCAACTCTCCAAGAGACTCTCTGGCTGCCACCCTCTGCG
This sequence comes from Elaeis oleifera, assembly GCA_000441515.1. NCBI lineage: Eukaryota > Viridiplantae > Streptophyta > Magnoliopsida > Arecales > Arecaceae > Elaeis > Elaeis oleifera. The sequence continues at coordinate 138,055 of KE505654.1, forward strand.
ATACTCAGGCCGTCTGCCTCCTTTTAAAGATCCTAAAACTATGTCCAAATCACGTTCATCATGTATAAGACTCTTGTTAAGACTCCATATCCAAAATGAACCATTTGATCACACCCACATACACCTGCAACTGCTCAATCGCGTGCACCCGCACCTGGACCGCGTGAAGCGTAGTGTGTGGACCACGCCTCAAGCAGTCATGCCTGTGGGCTGCATGCCTATGGGCCTACATGCCTATGGGCTGCACGCCTACGGGCCTGTGAGTGTGGGCCTGAATACCATGGGCTTCTCCATCTTGGGCCTCACTACTGTGGGCTGAATTCGAGATGCCAAAATCCAACAATCTCCATCTCAACTCGACATTCGACCTCCACATAATTTTGAGAGCTCATGAATGGTCTCACTCCCATACCTTAGGGCAAATGTCTAGTTGCTTATGGATGGACAAACATGAAAGTCGAGCTAGGTCATTCGATCCCATCTCGATCATGTGCTATGACCTTCCTAACCTGAGACCTACTCGAGATAGCATCCTGCAGTAATAGAAACTTCACTCTATGACATCACCTATCATCCTCTCGAGTCTCCCATCTCGTGCCCAATATACCTATATTTGGAGCTCCATCTTGTGCTGAGCTTCCTGCCAAGAGGTAGTATCCTCCACACTTCTTTCTCTTCAAGATAATCTTACTGCCACGCACAACCTTTAGAACTATATCATCAGCTCTCTATCTATAGCTGCTTGAATCTAATCTGCTCGGTAAAATTAGATAACTCCTGAAATTAGGTATGTATTGAACCTCATCCAACTTTCTCACTGCTCTATCATGTGTCTGCAAGCTGACTATCCTAATATCTTTGATCGCATAGTTCGATCCATCCGATAAATGAACAATATCCTCACTATACTCTAGAGAGTCAAACAACTTCTCTCTACAACAAATATGATACGAGCAAGCCAAATCTAAAAGCCACTAAGAGAAAGAAGTAGATACCTCGTTAGAGACCATAAGCACATAATCAGTCTCATCAGTGTCACTGTCATGGACCGCCGCCACAGTAGTCTTCATCCGATCTCTAAGTTATGGACAATCTCTGACTTGATGTCCCAACTCATCATATCGATAATATCTGATCTTACTAAAGTCCCTCAACTTGGATCTGAACCGCCCGTCTTGCGATTCTCTATCGCTTCATCCTTTGCCACACCACCTTCAGTCATCGCCAAAGTCGAGTCACTGTTTGAACTCGATGCTCAATTCTTCTATCTAAGAATATCATTCTGAAGAAATACAAAAGTGACCTCATCCATCTTGATGGTATTTTTTTCACAAAAAGAGCAGTCACCAAAGACTCAAAAGAAGGGAGAAGCGAAGAAAGCAAGACCAACGCTCTAGTCTTCTCCTCAACTTTTTTATCAATGCTGAGGAAATCAGTGAGGATCTTCTGAAAGTTGCAAAGATGCTCTTGCACGCTCTGCCCCTCACTTATTTGAAGCTACTAGAATTACTTCAGATAAAAAAAATATTGACGAGTGACTTCGCCATATACATCTTCTCGAGCTTCATCCATATTGCCGTCAGAAAAATCTCACTAAGCACATGGATCATCACATCCTCTATCAAGTACAAATGGATCATGCTCACTGCCTCCATCTGGAGCTGCTTCCAATCTTTCTCCTCCATGGTAGTCGACTTCTCCTCACATAAGAAAGCATCAATCAATCTTTGTTGGATGAGCACATCCTTCACTCTCGTTTGCCATAGAAAAAATTATTCTTTCCATCATATCAATTGATCTCTACTTTGGTTAAGCTTGTCTTTTCTATCTTCTTCAATCTTGATCAACACCACCGTAACCAGATAACGTAGCTCTAATACCACTTATCAAGAAGGATCCCTTAAGAGTGCAGAATACAGATCCCCATCCAAGATCGAAATGCCAATGATGATGTTGATACCACAAAAGAAAGAAAGAATAGAGATGCACAAAAGATACAATCAAAAAATATGGATCGGCTCAAGGCTTACCTCTATGAGGCATGCAACTTCATTATGAGAGAAAAAAATTCATAAATATAAGAGAAGATCACATTCTCTCATCTCTCATACATCAATCTCTCAATAAGAAGCACAGGATCCTCACAAAGCTCTCAACTCTCAAAGAGATTCTCTGGCCACCACCCTCTGTAATACTTAGATCATCCGCCCCTTTAAAGACCCTAAAATCGTGTCCAAATCATGTTCATTATGTACAAGACTCTTGTTATGACTCTAGAACCAACTAAACTATTTGATCACACCCGCATGCACCTATAGCCACTCAATCGTGCGCACCTGCACCTGGACCACATCCTGGACTGCATGAAGTGTGGTGCATGGACCGCCCTCGCGCGGTCATGCCTGCGGGCCTGCGCACTTGTGAGCCTACACATGTGGGCCTGAATGTTGTGGGCTTCTCCATCTTAGGCCTCGCTACTGTGGGCTGAATTTGAGGCACCAAAATCCAACACTTCTTCTCAACCCTCTCCACCTCAAAGTCATCTCCTCAACCATGTCTACCTTCTTTTGGACCTCAACCATCTCCAACCTCACCACCTTGGCAGCATTCAAGAAGTACTCTAGGTGGTGGGCAAGCTGAAAAAGGAGTAAAAGTCAGCCGACCGGTTCCAAATGATCAAATAAAACTCAAGTGAGAAGGTCGGTATCGTTTGCCTGGATGGAGTCACAGGCATTAGTTTGACAAAACTGGAGCCTGACTCCTCTAATTTCTTTGCATCAACTGGAAGAAGATCCTATAAATGAGATCCCAAGTTACTCGTCAGCTCCCTAACATAGTCTAATGAAGGCCAAACTGTGCTGATACACAGCCCCTGCTTGGCCTCTATAGGGGCTAGGGTCAGTGTCAAATTTGAGGTATCAAAAGTTTGCTGGGAGGCCCCTTTATGTTGGGGGACTAATGAAGTGCTAGGTCAAGGCGGGAGTGCTACCCCAGGAGGAAGGACCTTCACTGGGCTGACCACCATCACCTCGGGGTTAGAGAAAGGGGCTCCAAAAGATCTCTAAGGTGGGGCCTCGATCGGGCTCGATACAATTCGAGCAGTCGAAGCTTCAGCATGAGGGTGCTTGGATGACTCCTTAATGGTGCCCAAGGCCCTCTTCTTCTTCTACACCACCCTGTGCAACTTTTCAAATCCTCGATCCTCATCCCTGTAAATAGCTGAGGCAAATATGTTAGAATAGATGATAATAATGAAAATAAAGAAAAATAAGATAAAACATGAGAAATGGCAATCACCTCATGGGTTGACCTGGCTGAGGCCGATCTTGTATAGGGTCAGCTTAGATAGTAGCTCCTTTCAAGGAAGAACCTTCTACACGAGCAGTCTTCACATCTCGACACTCGACATCACCTAAAGATGGGGCTCGGATCACTGAATTTTGAGGTTGACCCCATTAGATAAAATCCTAGCCCTCAAAAAAGAAATAAAGAAAATCTCTCCTTCCATTCATGGATGGGGAGTACCTCAAATCAAGCTACGCGCTCTTTAAGGTGAGAGGTACCACCAATTCTGCTCCATTAGATGCTTCTTAAAAGTCAAAAAAGCCTAGAAGAGTAGGATGGTAGATCGGGTACTGACTAAAAGCAAAGGATGGTGAAGCCCATAATGAGTCGCCAGGAGTTCGGCACTACCGAGCTCTGGGCAATTTCAAGAGAATGAAAAAGATGAATGAAGCAAGGTAAGGGTAGCCTTAGGTCAGCTTTAAGGGTCTCCTCACAGCGATCGAGCTGATCTTGTGGCAGATCACAGATCCTATTGCTTTGGCTTGAGGCCTCCAGCTAATACTCAGCTGGTATTTGGAATTGAGCTCGGATTAGCCCCAAGTCCTCAAGGGTGAGGACATACTGAAAGTGCCTAAGGCCGATGACTTCTTTGTCTCTGACCTCAAACTTCTCAGAGTCATACTCCAAAGAAGAGGATGACTCCCGACTGTGAGATGGTTCCTGGTTGGAGGAAAATATAGAGCATGGGGCTAATCCAAAGTAGGACTAACCTCAGATGGCTGATCGGAGCTCTTGCCGAAGGATTATCAAGGACTATCGAGAGTGCACTAGAAAATGGCTGAGTTTCATCAAAAATCACTAGACCCAGGAACAATGCAAAGGAAGTGGGGTCAACTAAGACGGGCCATTGTTTATAGATAGTGGGGATGGCTAAGATCCGATGTTGGCTCTGATTGAGCCATGGGATGCTCGACACATGTTGGCTCAGGATTGGCTGAGTTGAGTTTCTATGAATGCCCACCATCATGTCCGAGGTATGCGATGGTTCATTTCAACCAACTAGCCATTGCCATATGTCCAAGCATTATTGAGCACAATATGAATCGAGCGGAGGTAATTGCCACTTTGTTCAATGCTTTACTCTCCTCGCCCAATCTATCAGTTGTTCGGACTCAAGAGTGAGGGACATCTATTTGGGATGATGGTTTATCTTAGCTATGCTCAACGTTATTTAAACCTCGGCTCTATGGCGACTTCATTAGCTGAGGCTATGCCAAGCCGAGATAAGAAGCCAAGATTCATGGCGGCAGTTATATACTAAGTAGTTGTTTTATCTACCCCACATTCGAGATATACTCTAGAACAAACAATAACGGTTCACCTCAGCCAGATAAGGCAAATGCAGCATAATTCTCTCTACTATTCCTACCTATATTTCCAAAATGGCTAGCTACCCCATCTATAAATAGAGGGCATAGAGGATTTCTAAGCAAGCTCTTGGGCCAAACTCTTTCCCTCGGGTCAAACTCTTTCCCTTCTTTCCACTGTTTTCTAGTGATGGACTTGGGTGTTGGAGGGTCTCCACAAGAAGCAACTCCGATCAAAGACTTAATTTGCAGGTTCTCTCCTATTTGACGTGGAATCAAGCTTCAACCATCCCAAATCTATCAGCTCCAACACCAAGTCAAATGCCAGCAAAAATAGTCATCATCCACTATTGCTAGCCATCTAAATAGTCTCCCGGCTTCCATTTTAGATATAACCATTTATGGAACAAAATTAGAGTTCTAGCTCTTCTTCAACTGATCCAATCAATCAACCAAGTCTCCTACATTATTCCTATGGATCTTAAATAATTAATACCAGATCAATATCACATGATATTAAACTTACCAAAAATATGTATGAATGAAATAAAGAAATTTATCAATGCCTTAAAAACATATCTCTTGCATAATACATGATTTTGTTAGGGCACCGATTCCAACACTAGATTCTTTTAATGAAATAATTTGGAAAAGTGGTCTTATTCTTCCCTTGGTCATCCAAGGCTTCAGTCATAGTTAGGGTGCACTCAGATCCATCATTTTGCCTTTGTGCCTAGGTAGCTCGGAGACCAAACTGAAGTTTGACATGATTAATGCCGATACATCATACCTGGTGAAGACAGAGGCTAATGGTCGAAGTGGCCAGAAGTAATTCCCAAAATTAGGAGGATGGCTGGTCCATTTTATTATGTTTGCTGTAGGTGCGAGCCCATTTCCGTGCTATTTATCAATAAATTGTAGAAATACGTCAGTTTTTAGGGAGATTCGGATCTTCATCACATTAAATTAGTATAATTATTTTTGCGGTATGTTCGCTCTCCTTTTCCTAGGTTGACGGTAAGAATTTTTCTTTTCCATCCCTTTTTATTAATTATTTTTATTTTTATTTTTTTGTGTGTGGGGTATGGAAGCAAGTCATCTTATTCTGAGGATATAGTCAAAATCTATCACAGTCACATAACCAGCACCAAGCTGTTATTTTTAACTAGAAGATTTTGCACAAAAAAAGAAAAGATCTGTTTATTATTGATTTTGCAAGAAAATATTAAGGATGCATTTGGTTATATTTTTGATTTATAATTTTAATTTTAAAAATATTTTTATTTTTTTATTTTATTATTGAGTAAAAGTAAAGAAATAAAATGTATGTTTGATAACTGTTGTTATAAAGCAAAAAGCAATATATGGGGATGGCAAGTGAAGAGCTCGACGAGGAAGAAGGATTCAGAAAGAGAGGGAGAAGGAGGTGGAGAGATGAAAGGCTCGACGAAGGAGAAAGATTTAGGCTCTTTATTTTTGGTTGACGTTTTAAATATGCGGAAGCAAAAAAATTAAAAAATAAATTTTTAAAATAAAAATTTTATTTGTATATGAAGTAATTATTTAATTTTTTATTTTATTTTTATTTTCATGATATTATCAAATATTATTTTTA